>JABFOV010005517.1:0-11938 GCA_022817685.1 Aradophagus sp. ZL-2020
TTGGTTCCCAAACTGCTGCACTATTTATATTAGAGTGTTGGCAAGCAACACTGAAATGATAGTTTTTTTTTTCAGTGTATGATGTTTTTAGATCATAATTTTATGTCCGAATTGGCTAAAATGAGGATTTTTGAAAATTTTCACTTTTTTAAAAATAAAAGAACTCAAAATGATTATGCTAAATAATTTGATATTATACATCAAATCGGAAGGTTTTTTAATCAACATTGAGCCTTTTATTGACTTGATTGTAGTATCGAAATTGAAACATATTTTATACGGAATTGAAACAATTGCTTTAAATTTTCAGTTTTAGACAAATCGTAAATATATTGTAACATTCTAAAAAGTTACATAATAAGTTTGAATTTAAATTAGTTCTGTGGGTTAGAAATATCCCTGCTTTATCGACATCAGATAAAGTATAAAATTTATTGTTATTATTATATATGTTATATATTATATATATTATTTATTTATATGTTATATATTATATTTTTTCATCCAAAGCTATTTTATAATAAAATAAAAATCTTTTGTTTCAAAATATTAAATAGTTGATACAATTGATGAAATAATTTACAATTTATTGTAATGAAAATTCACGATTCAAAACTGCAATTAAGTTAAGAGCATATCAGTGTTGCGTATCAGTTTTCGCATATCAGTGTAATTAAAATATTCACCAAATTAAACGAATCTAAAAGAAGCATAAATAGGTGAATTGATTTCACGTATTTGGTAATACCAATAGACATTTTTCCGTACAAGTATTGGTGCACAAGGATCACATGCATTGAGTGAACGCGCATGACAAAAATAATAGAAAATCAATCAATGAATCGAATTTTAGATACCTTCTTAGATCTTATAATCGTCTAATGCATTGATTATGCTAATATTCCAATTATTCATTAATAAATTGTTGTTTGTCAAATCGACAGTGTTTCTCATGCGAGAAATCGTTTATTCTGTAGCTGGTCGCATGACGATACACGGATTGGACCATGGCATGGCTCAGTACGTGGCAACGCCCTGGTTATTACTATGGCCCCTCAAATCGACGTGCCTTGATTCATCCGTGGTACGGCTTAGACTGTGCCAATACCATGGTTCGCTCTGTGAATTTCTCCGAGGAATCGGTCTATGATGTTGCTGATTAGAAATATTAAATCAGTTGAAATGCATTTTTTTTAATCATTTTTACACTCTAAAGAAACTCAAAATGAGACCCCTGAAAGATTGATATTATACATCATATCGAATTTTTTTCACTTAACTTTAAGCTCATTATAGACTTGCTCGTGCTTTTGAACTGTAACCATGTTTTATATGCGATTGAAATTCGATATGGTATTAAAGGTCTTTCGACACCTGTTAGCGAAAAATTTAACTTTCGCAGACGGTGCAATCATATAAATGTCGTGTAATATTATTTTATTATTATTAACCGTTGTAAAGTGGTTATGGAAAGAAAAAGTTTATAAAATTTAATGTTGATATTTTTATAAATAAAAACATCAATCGTAAAGTATCAAATTTTAATTTGTATAATTTTATTGAAAAATTGAACTGATAAAAATTCATGTAAACAAACAATCGTAAATGTTGTATCGGACTGACTTGAGCATTTTTTTATTCACTGACTTATGATTTAAGAAAAAGGAATAATCACCTACCTCTTCTGTCTGTTCCGCTCGTTCTGGGTGCCACTTTCGATAACTACTTTCCAAAGGTTATTAATAATAAAATAAAACTGCACGATTTTTATACGACTCTACCGTTTGCGAAAGTTACATTTTTCGCCAACTGATGGCGAAGAATCTTTAATACCGCAGCGAATTTAAATCGCATATAAAAAATGGTTACAGGTCAAGAGCGGGAACGAGTCTATAATAAGCTTAAAGTTTAGTGAAAATATTCGATTTGATGTATAATGTCAATCTTTTAGGGTACCCATTCTAAGTTTTTTTAGAATGTAAAAAGTGATTTCAAAAAACACTGGTTGTGTGAATCTACGATTCGCACGATACTTGACATGACAACATCAATCATAAATATCCGTCATATATGTATATTCGTTTTTATCAAGGGGTTTATTGAGTAATCAAAGTATTTATATTCCTTCATTTATTACTGAAAGTGTTATTTAACTGATTTAATTATGCATTATTGTGATAAAATTTGGATTTATTTCTAAAAAACTAAAAGTTAATTACTAATAACAAATTTATAATTGCATTTTTAAATATTCATATTCATCACTTTTATTAATTTGAATTTGAATTATTGTCGTAATGTAAATATACATTACTTAATGTGATTACTGAAATTTATTAGAAAGAAATTGATTCGAATAAAATATTGATAAGAATGTATCAATTGACATGATTCTTTGCCGAACTGAGCCGATCGCTCGAGTTGATCATGCCTCTCTCTCGTTCGTGCCGCGCTCTCGCTTGCGGAACGGACAATGACGTCTTTTTCATCAAAAGATATATTTTTATTCATGAAATATATTTACTACTTGTTTAATATTGAAAATTTGAAGCAATTGTTTCAATTGAGTATGAAACAGGTTTCAAGTTCGACAGTGCAATCGAGCCTATAAAAGGCTCAAAGTTAAGTGAGCAATCTTTCGTTTCGGTGTAAAATAACAAATTGTTGAGCACCCCGTTTTGAGTTCTTTCATTTGGAAATAGTGAAATTTTTCTAAACACTTGCACTTTTAAAACATTATAGATCGATTCCTTGGTAAATTTCCTATAAGACTAGAGTACTCCGATTATATTTCTAGTTAAATAACATGTATTTTTCATTACGAACTTAAAAGGTGGACTCAGAAGGCCTTAATATGGTCAAAATCTAATATTGCTTCTAAATCATTAAATTTCATTTAGAATGGGACCGAGTTGAAGAACAGCACGAACTTAGCACGAATCCGTAAAAATCATACCCAATACTACAAAATAGTGCTACTTGATTTCCGCGACACTCTAAACTACGTGAGGGGGTGCGGAATATTTTAAACGCTCAGAGCTTTAACCAGACCGTGTGTTTTGTCCTGCTGCTAAATTTCCGCTAATCTTTTAAAGATTCGAAGCAACTGGAAGTCGATTCCAACCCCCGGGAAGAATAATTGTACCGTTTGTAACGGCTTTTCGATTCACGCGGCAAGGCGACAGTCGGTAATAGGGAGTTTCCTTGTTATCTACGTCGCCAACTATCTCGCTCAAACAACCTTCATTCTCGCGCGAAGAACTTCTCACTCGCGTTCACGCGTTTTTTTTTAAATCAATTACGCGATTTCACTTATTGCGACGGCCAAGTAAAATTTATTTACACAGCGTCAGTCGCAAACAGCAACCGTCAAAAGTTAAACATTTTAATCTAATCTTGAAACGTCGAAAACGTTAGGTTTGACGGTTGGCGGGTGACGTTCCCGCCGACTAGTTGGGAGAATTGGCGCGGTCGACAGCTATATAAATGGTACACGGTCGGATCAACATCGAAGCCATTTTTCGCGGCCTTTTTAGGTAATATTCTCAGTGCTCCCTTTGCGGACTAGGTTGCTTGGCGACTGAGCTAGAGGAAACTCGAAGTCTAGTTCACGAGCCCTCTTTTCCTTTTCTTATTCAGCTCAATAAGCTAGTTTCATCCTTCTTTCCCTTCAGTCTTTAAGGCTTGCACCCAGTGAGTCGAGAGTGTCGTTCGGGCCGGAACCCGTCATCACCGAAAAGGATCTCGTGTCGAGGCTACGTTTCCAGGTTTCGTGTCAAGGCCGCGTTGAGACAGCGACGCGTCGTTGCTGCGCGTTTCGATGTTTTATTTACATTCACGTTTGCAGTGACACGTAGTTACTGATTTTTTGAAAATTACGTGAAAAAGCCGAGTCGCCTTATTAAATTTATTGTTTGTGGCGCATCGCCACTCAATCATTTTCCATTTAATTGTAGCGAGGAGTGGCGCATCGCCACTGTAACACAACGCCGGCGCGTCCCTGGGAGGAGGGGAGCGCGGGTAGAGGTTACTGGCTTACGGTCGGGCAGGTTGTTGAGCGCCAGGAGTCTGCAGTGAATCCTGGAGAGTTGCGTGTCGGCAGCCATAAAGTGAACATCGTATTGTATCTTGCGCTTAACCTTGATTTGCTTATTTTGCTTATCCTGCTTTAATCTACTTTATTTGCATTTCCTGTTTATTCTCATATTCTCGAGGCTAGTAATTAATCTAATCTAATCCGATTTATTTTCCCTTTTTCTATTCCTTTTACCTTTCCCCTCCTACACCTATTCTTTTTCTTTTCACACCTTCCGAAATAAACAATAATCTCATATATTGAGAGTTCTAATCCAAATCAGCCCTTCGGGGCTAACTCAAATCTCTCCTCAAATCAAATCAAAATCAATACGAAACAAATCACTAATTCAAACTCATTCAAACCTCTTACTTTAATACAAGAGGAAGACATGGAAGTATATTTAGATAATAAAAACAGCAAGAAAAGACACTCAGAATCGAATCAACGGGAACACACTACCAAAAGAGGTAAGAAAATACATTCTATGTCTACAATGAATGATACAAAAGAATTGAATGCAGCAAAAGCTCTTTTAAATTTATCATCTGAAAATACCTCATTAAATACTTCTCAAGTTCAGTCAGCTTTTAACCTCTGACAAAAGGAATTTTCTGGAATAACGAAAATAACTGATGTAAATAACTCAGAACAAAACAAAAGTAATAATAGAAAAAAATGTAAACAATGCCAACAAAACTTCTTTATATTACTTGATATTTCAGAGCTTTATTCGGAAACAGATACAGGTCCATTTAAAATTTTTTGCCAAGTAATTGACCCTAATTTAATTAAAATTAACAATCAGAGAAACATAAATCAGCAAAACCCCCCAACATTTCATCCAGCTAAATTTGGTAAAACATTACCTAAATTATTTCCAAACTTGAATTACACAGTTAAATCGCTAAGTCGCAATAAATTTGAGTTAAATTTTGATAGGCTGTGCACCAGGCTGTGCACCACCATTGCAGTAATTATCTCTGAAATTGCAAATAACCTCACAGTTTCTGATCCTGGCTACAAGATCTTAACGGTTAAAAGGGAATTAGTTCGCATTAATGAGGATAGTGAAGAAAATGAAAAATCTAATCCAAATAAAAAAAAAATTAGTTCCCTCTGGAACTATATCAATAAAATTCCAAAATAAAAATTTGCCAAAATTTGTTTATCTATTTAAAGTTAGATATCAAGTCTCCCAATACTATCCCAAAATTAGAATCTGCAATAACTGCTTTAAACCAGGACACCTTGCAAATCAATGCAAATCCAGTGCCATCTGTTATCGTTGTGGTGATATTAAAAATCGAGATGATTATACCCATGAGCAATGTATTCCACAATTTAAATCTAATTCGACAGATCCTAACAAAATCATACCGAAATGCTATTTTTGTAATGGAAGTCATTGGGCCTCAACAGAAAGTGTATCCGCTTCAAAGAATATGCAAAAGCTACTAGTTAGCTATTGACAACAAAATCCCAACAAAAGAAGCCTTGGACATCTTAAAAACATCAGATGTAAATTCAAACTTGAATAATCTTAATCCGTATTTAGATAATGAATCCCCCTAATTTTTATGACCCAGCAACTTTTCCACATTTATCGATTTCAGCACCGCAAGAAGGCACAGTGTTCGACATATACAAATTAATTGAACATGATTACGCTAAATCTTATTCTAAAAAACTTAAATCTGTTGCCAATAAAAACAGAAATTACTTAAATAGTTTGCCAAGCCAATCAATTAAACAAATATCTACTGATTTAGCTCAAAATAACTCGAAAGGTATTTTAGTTCAGAAAAAAAATATTAAAGAAAAAGACTCCAAAATAAAAGCTCCTTTAAAAGACTTTACTAATAAACTAAATGCTTCTCTAGAAAACCATGAGAATGACTCAAATCTAGTTTAAGCTCAATCCTTCAATGCTAACAAATTACGTGAAGAAAACAAAAACGAACGATCACAACCGAAATCTAGTTCAAATTCCAATGCTTCCGTGTCATTGAATCGAAAAAATAATAAGTCTGATTTATGTAAACAATCATTTATGAAAGAAAAAATTCCAAAAATACAAAGTGAAACTAAAGATCAAGAAAAACAATATACTATGAATTCTAATAAAAAAATCAATCAAAACCCAAAATCTCAACAGATAATCCCGTCTGTGCACTCCAAGATACTCATTTGACAAAAGACAAATTTATTAAAATTAAAAATTTCACCACATTTAAGAAAGACCGTAACTCCCCTGGCGGGGGACTTGCTATATTTATCAATGATAAGATTCAGACTCAATTAATTAAAAATACGTATCATGAGGAAAAAAATTTAGAAACATTAACTATTAAAATACCAAGTTATAGAAACAATCGAAGTTTATATATCACAAATGTCTATAGATCTCCAGGCAATGATAATGAATTTATACGCAAAAATATTTGGAAAAAAATCCCAATTATATTGAATTATATTGTACCAATTATATTGAAAAATTTGGGTGTAACTTCAAAAGTAACCAAATTTATTTCAAATATTATTCGAGAAAGAAAACTTTATTTTAAAATTAATGAAATTATAGAGCCTCCAATCTTAGCAACAAATGGCCTTTCACAAGGCAGTGTTCTCTCGCCAACTCTCTTCAACTTATATCTGAGAGATATTGACATAATTTTTGATAATGATATCAAATACCTTCTATATGCAGATGATTTAGTAATTTATAATTCAAATAAATCTATAAAGAGCTCTATACATATTCTGGAACAAAACATGAATAATTTGAGTAAATACTTACGTGAAAAAAATTTAACTATAGCACCAGATAAAACGAAATTTATTATTTTTACAAAGAAAAACATTAATCTAGAAAATGAATCAATTGTAATTAATAATCACCGTATTACCCCATCTACCACAGCCAAATTACTGGAAGTTATGCTTCATTATAAATTAAATTGGAAATCTCACTTTAAATATCTTATGAAAAAATCTATTCAACGTCTCAACATGATGAAACTAATTACCAAAAAATCTTGGTGCGCCAGCCCAAAAATTATGTTAATATTTTATAAATGTGCAATAAGACCAACCTTAGAATATTCATGCCAAATCTTTGATTGTTCTAATGAAAATCTTATGGAGAGACTTAAAAAATTCAAAGAAAAGCAATTAAAATAGCATTGGGTTATAAAAATTCCACTCGAAATAAAATAATTACAATTGAGAGTGGCATTCCAAATCTGAAACTACGCTTTGCTGTGCTAACTCGCAATTATTATATTAAAAAATTCTCTACAATTACCAATCCAGTTATAACATCTATGAGAAATCTTCAAAACACTACCACAGCCAAATTTAAAAATAATAACCACAAGATTAGATCCTTAAAGAACTCAATCTTCTCCTACAATGCATTTTTATGCATGGAAAACACAATACAAATTAAAAATAATAACATTCATAAAACTCCGTTTCATTTCAGTTATCGACACAACCCTGTTCTTCAAAACATCAAATTTGATGATATTCTCACAGATTCGCAGCTTTTCTGTACAGATATCAATAACAACAGTAACGAAATCTATAACAATGAAGCCAATCAAATATTTGCTAATATTTATTAGAATCAACTGCAACAAAGTCTTGCTATATATACAGATGGATCAAAATCAAATGACAAAACAGGTTTTTCCATTTTTATTCCGAAACTTAACATCAACTACAGTTCTATAATTTCCAATCATGCATCGATTTTTACGGCTGAAGCATGGGCAATTTCCCATGCCCTAGACATTGTTCAAACTCATGAGCATAATTTTCACAAAATCACAATTTTTACTGACAGCTTGCCAGTCTTAGCACTATTAGCTGTAAACAAATGTGCGATGGGAAAGCATAAATTTTTAACTGATGACATTGAAAACAAAATAAACCAGCTGGTCGCCTTAAACAAAACATCTCTTTGATTTGGATCCCTGCCCATGTGGGTATAATGGGTAATAAAAGAGCTGATTACTTAGCAAAAAAAGAAGTCTCAAAAGCAACACTAACAACTCATTAAAAATCCCTTATGCAGATTTCTTTGCCTCCATATTGGAAAAACTTAAAATTGCACAATCAAAATTAATTGCAAACACAGATAAAGACAAAGGAGCATTCTTTATAAAAAACTTCTACTCGGGTCTTTTTACCCCGAAACCCTGGCTAAACTTTCTGCCAGATGAGAGACTATTCATTACAACCCTACTCAGAATTAGAGCTAATCATACTCTTCTTAATTTTGACAATTATAGAAAAAAAATAACTGACAGTCCAGCTTGTGAATGTGGACACTCAAAAAAAGATATTTATCACTTTTTCTTTGAATGTCTAAGATTTGCTATTCAAAAGAAAAAATTGAAAGCAGGAATGAGGAAAAATAGAATTAAATTTAATATATCTGCTGACTTGATTAATATTTTGAAAATAACAATTAAAAAAACAAATGATGATAATAACATTAAAATTCAATACAAAGATTATATCAATTCTCTTGATAGTACTGCTAAGGAAAATCCCATCAATAATAATTTGACAAATCATGTCAAAAGTCTAAACTTTATAACAGATTATATAAAAGAAACTAGAAAATTTATATGACTAAATTTTGAATTAAGCGATCTCCCCCCTCCACTCCCAAATCTCCCAATTACTTTTTTCTTTCTCTTTTTCACTCCATCTATCCCTTTCTCTCTACTGTTATGCAACGACATTGCTAGTTACATTTCAACATTCTATCACGTGACACGCAAGAATTAATGTTCATAAAAACCTACTAAAGCCTCGCTTTCACGACAAGTTATCTACTTATGGTCAGCTTGTAGTCACAGTGTGGCTCGGACTAAATCTGAAACACTGTTGAGCGCCAGGCCGTTTTCACCGGAAACGGCTGAAGGAATGCAGAATACGCGTGTTGTAAGGAGCACGGGCACACGGTCGGGGTTCACAGCAGCACTAAAATGGCTCTTACTAAAGCTCTATATAAAACGGGGTGCAGTTGTGCACCAGGGTTCGGCAATCCATTACTTTGGAATATTTGGAATAAAAATGGAATAAAAATATTCAATAAATTAATTTTCGTATATTAGAGATCAGTAACATATTATAAATGTTTCATTTTGCTTTTCCAATTATTTATTACAAGTTATTCCAAATGTCATGGAATAAGGAATAATCATTATTCCAGTTATTCCTTAATAATGGATTAAGAAATAAATTTATTTTTTATTCCAGTAATGAGAGGAATAGTGGAATAAAAAAATCACTATTTTTTATTTCGGGAATAGAAAAAACGACTACTTTGAGCTCGAAAAGTGCCATTTTCAAGTTCAGTAAATATTCTCCCACTACTAGACCATTTTGACCTTGAGATTACGTTTAAACCTTGCACTGGAGCTTATATTCTATGTATTAAAGGGGTCTATATATGATCCATATATAATTTAGACCCGAATCAAACATAATTAGACCCAAATCACACATATTTAGACCCTAATCGATATTTTTTCTATATTTGAAGTGTATGACTTGAATATTGCATAAAAAAGGTCTACATATGTTCCATATATAATTTAGACCCGAATCACACATAATTAGACCCAAATCAATATTTTTTTCTATATATGAAGTATATGACTTGAATATTGCATAAAAAAGGTCTATATATGATCCATATATAATTTAGACCCGAATTAAACAAAATTAGACCCAAATCACACATAATCAGACCGAAATTAGACGGGCTAAGATGGGCAAATTACTTGACCTCCTTGACGCAATATTTATACCGTATATGTCATATATATACTATAAATGTGGGTTTCATTTGAATAATAATGAATTTTGGTAAGAATTATACTTTTATTCCATATCAAAGTAAAATTATGAATATTCCTTCAACAGTGGAATAAAAATTTATTTCTTTATTTATTTGTTACGTAATAAAAGGAATATTCATTCTTTCCTTAATCCATGTACATGGATTGATGGAATATTCCTAGGGTGACCACCTCTCAGGATTTCACCCGGAACACCCATTCAAGATTTTACTATTGGCTAAACTGTAACGGTGTTTTTATAACTAAAAAGTTTCATGCTCACCAGCTTTCTGAACATCTCGCAATACAGTGTCCTCATATTTACATTCTAACACAAACACGAAAGTCTAATTTAAACTTGTGTGTACTGGCGTAAGAGAGTCACTCCCAGTTCGCTGACTTTTTCTCATAGCCACTAAATACAACAACATTGTTCAAATTCGCACATTTCTTAAAATTTAGTGTTAGAATTTAAAATTCATTATATACATTTTGAAGCCTGTTTTGTACAACTAAGGAATCTGTGATAATAGTAATTATATGATTCACTAATGTATTTATAATTTATTTTAATAATTTTTTATCTAATATTAAATGCTCAAAAACAAGATTTTTCATTGTGTGTTAATTTTAATTGTTTGAAAAGGATTTTTAATTTTGTGTTAATTTTTTTCCTGAAAATTATTTAATTCAATATATTTTTTAGCAATTTTAGTAATGAATGATGATAGTGAATCTCCGCCAGCAAAGAAACAAAAAAAAAGTTATTATACTTCTTTTCAAGACAATTGGAACAAAAATATATTATACAATAAATGGCTAGTGAAAATTGATAATTACACTGCTAAATGTCACGGTTGCAATGTCAGATTTACAGTCAAGCATGATGGTGAAAAAGCTCTCAAAACTCATCTAAAAAGTAGTAAACATCAACAGTGGGACAAAGCACAGTCTACGAATCAGCTTGTGACAGCTTTTATGCCAAAGAAGTACTCAACGGACGAAGACAGTATTACGATAATTGAAATCTCTCAAGTTTATCATGGTATTAAACATAACCACAGTTACAGAAGTATTGATTGCGGTATCAAGTTAAATTCTGCGTGTTATAAAGATTCAAATTTAGCGAAAAAGATTCATTGTGGTCGCACTAAAAGTGAAGCTATAGCAGAAAATGTATTAGGGCCGAAATCAGTAAAAGATTGCTTAGTAGAACTTGGTTGTAATTCAGACAAGAAAATACGATTTTCAATATCTCTTGATGTTTCTAATAAAGGAAATCAAAAATTTTTTCCTTTTACTGTAAGATATTTTGATATTAATCACGGAATTAAAGACAGATTAATTGATTTTTATGAAAATAATGATGAAAGTTCAGCAAGTATTATGAGAGAAATTGAAAATTCGTTACAACGATGTGGCTTGAACATTTCTGACGTTAGTGCATATAGCGCAGATAATGCATCTGTAAATTATGGTATTCATAATTCTGTGTTTCAAAAATTGACAGATGAAAATCCAAAAATTTTAAAAGCAAATTGTAATTGTCACGTAGTCCATAATGCAGGTCGAAATGCTTGCAAAGTTTTATCATTCGACGTTGAGACTTTAGTACTCAAAGTGTTTGCTGAATTTTAAAATTCTTCAAAAAAAGTTAATCATCTTAAAGATTGCTTTGAATTTTTAGAACAAGAATATACAAATGTTTTAAGACATGTAGTTACAAGGTGGTTGTCATTAAATAAAGCTCTTGAACGCTTAATTTTATCTTGACCGGCTGTGAAATCATATTTTCTTGAATTCGGAGAAGATGACTGTGATAAAACAATATGGAAATTCATTAAATCCCAAGAGCATGGAGTTGAAGAAGACCTCAAACCAGAAATGAGTCTATCTGAATGCTACTTATATTTCGTTCATCATTACATGAACATTTTAAATAAAGCTATTTTACAATTAGAAAGTAATTCGTTGACAAGTGCTGAGGTCCATCGCGTAATGA
>JABFOV010005518.1:0-11937 GCA_022817685.1 Aradophagus sp. ZL-2020
ATGGATAATTTGTATGCACTATACATTTATTTTATGAAATATTGAAATAATGTATATTTCTTTAGTTTATTTGTTAATTTAACGATTTTAATTTAATTATAATTAAAAATATAAAATATTCCATAAAAAATGGACTAGTAATTAAAATATTATACATATGTATAAATATATTTAATAGAATAATAATAATATAATAATACCTAAAAATATTTAGATATATATTTTTCACGTTTAATAACAGAAAATTGAATTAGATTGCTGATATAATACTTGTCGAATAACCAAAAAAATTATGGCACTGAAGTTCCAAACGTTAATTACTAAATGAAAATAAATTCTAATCCCATTTTCGAAACAAAAACAATGGTATTTTTTATTATATATTTCGGTATGAATAAGCTTCATTACGTTTATGTTTTAGCAAGTAAAATTGTTCACTTTTGATATCAACTTATTTTAGTAAATTATTTCTAATTAATTTTCGTTTACTAATAAACGTTGGAAACTTCAGATACATAAAAAATTATATAACTTGTTACTAATGTATCAGTCCTGTTAAGTATCTTAATTTTACGGACTGAACAAAATTTTTAATCTTACAGTTTCCATTACTCTTACAAGCAAAATTCTTAATAGCAGTTTTTAATCTTAGAATCAGTAGTCTTTTTAAACTTAAAATTTCCTACTTAATTATATGAGCAAGAACCCCAACAGCACCATGGTAGAAATTACATCTCCTTACGTATATTCTATGTTTCTCAAACATAGACATGTCCGGGCGGTTATGTAGAAATTAGCTATATTATACATAAAATAACTATTTTACCTATTTTATAGCTGATTTCTACATAACCGCCTGGACATGTCTACGTTTGAGAAACATAGAATATACGTAAGGAGATGTAATTTCTACCATGGTGCTGTTGGGGAAGTTTCGTACGAACATAATATACGAGTTTGAACTTGGAAGAATTATTGTAAAATTTGTGCTTATAAATTGCAAAAAATGAACGAAACACTAAAGTTAAGTCAATAAATATCCACATTGATGTATTTTGTTGAATCAAAGAAATTTTACAAAAAAAAAAACAGCAAATTTTTTTATGAACATTTATCTAAGTTCAAATCCGTATATTATGTACGTATGGAACTTCTTGTACATTTAATTATTCAGTCGTAGAAAGGCTCTGATACTTCTTCTAAGAGCATTTTACCTTATTATATTCAGTTTATTGATACTTATTTTAAGTACGAAAATCAAAGTAAGATTGATTCTGACTGAATTTCAGTAAGCTGATGCTGAATTTCAGTCTCCCGGAATGCACGATTTTTTACAGTGTAGAATGAGCCAAATGATAAAGTAATTATGAAAAATAATGGAAAATAATGGAAAAAAGCACGTTGTCATCAAGTGATTCCATGAAAGTGTACGTGCATTTGAATTTTAAGATCACTCGAATAAACATAATCGACGACTTTGGTCGAGGTCGACTGAACAAGAAGGCTTGAGGACAGATCACGTTATCGCAAGAAAATAATCTTCTGTGTGTCGATGCAGTCGCCTTTGTAACGTGGTCACGATTCATCTTCAGGCGCACGCGGCCAGGGACAGCAGAAAACAAATTCATTCAAAAGCAGACCAATTTAGTGAAAATATAATCTGAAGATTATGTGATTGCAATTTCGAATGCAGACAACACAACGAAATTAATATGAACCGTGTAAAAATACTAGCAATAAAAATAATATATATCGAAAAAAAATTTGAAGACATTTCGAAAATTGTCAAAAAACAAAAAAATAGTTTAAATTATTTGGAGACATAAAGCATTCATTCGTTTGACTACTATTGAAAAATGATTTCAAACTATTTTATCACTTCAGATGTTATTCCTTATAATTTTTATATCGAGGAAATTGAAATTCAATAAACGCCCACCAGTACCAAATAATTGATTTACAAGTAAACGGTTTGGAATGGTTTACTCGATAATCTGGCTGTTGATTATTTTTTAGTGCCTCGTTACTTGATAATGAGAAACCGCAGTGGAATTTTTTACTTATGACAAATCTGAATGAAAAAACACAAAATTTTCATAAAATTAACGATTTTGAATTAAACATAAAAAAATGAATGACAAATGCAAAACTAAGAATAATAGCTTTTATCAGTTTTAAAAATAAACTGGGAATTTTATTACGTCCATATAGCTAGTATTCTCACTTTAAGGCAAAGCAATTCAAAATCCACTAATGAATGTTGCCAAAATTACGTGATTATAATTGCCTCCTTTAGGATTGAAAAACAATGGGAAGTACATCAAACTGGAATTAATGAAAAAAAAAAAATTTAAATCTATCAACTTTTATGACCCAGGTTGAGCCTAACAAACAAACAAGCAAACAAAGTGAAAAAACATGAAAGTAAAGTTTGAAAACCACCTCTGAAATTTCACAAATATTTATGGTGTAGAGAACAATAGGCAATAAATTTAAAACAATTCGGAACACTTTAAAAAATTTTCAGTTTTTCAAGATTATTCCAAGGATAACTCCTTATTATTAAGGAAAGTGAAAAAATCAGTATAGATTTTCCGAATTTCGGTCCGAGTTGCACGCTGAAACTTCGTCTATACACTCTCTGAGATGCAGGAAATAATTTTCAATAAAATTTGGACAAATCTGAACAATTTTGATATTTTTATTTTATTTTCCTTTGTATTTCAAGAGGGTGAATAAATCAACGTCACGATAACGACACGGTGATCGCAAAACAAGGCGGAAAAACATACAAGTACACGGAAGGAAAAATTAGACAAATTTAGCAAATAACCACGTTATACCAGTTTCGCATAGAGTCACCTACACCTTTAGCAAGCCATCTATACCATTTTGGTAAAGCGGCTTGCAAAAGCAGTACAGTAGTATACCGATTTGATATAAACTTTGTATCTAACATTGTACAGAACAGTTATTTTCTAAATTGGGAAACCTTTTTATGCAAAATTAGTATATTTTTTCTTTCCGTGTACAGCTCAGAAACGAACATTGAAATTTCGACAATTTTTATGCTCAAGGTTGAGCTTATATTCGACCCGGACGAACCACTTAAAACCACTTGTCAAAAAAATCGATTTTTTATATTTGTAACCCAACTTGACCATTCGGTCTAAAACGTCGTCTGTAGACTCTCTGAGATGCAGGGAACAATTTTCAATCGGATTTAGCCCAATTTGAACAATTTTCAAATTTTTCAAATTTTCGAAATTTTCCCAAACCCCGTTAAAACTTTTTCAATTCTAAAATGTTTTGATTCTAAATTTCCACTTTCTATTTTTATTTTTTTTAAATACCTTCTTTTAGTTTGGAAATGTAATGTAATCTTATATCAGGGAAATTAGCAACTGATTATTTGCTGTAAATCAGGACTTAAAAACTATATAGTCAAACGTATATTTTCAATAAACATGTTATATATAAATCTGAATAATAATCATAACAAAATCTTATAGGTAACTGTTTAGATTATTAATTGAGCATAAATAGAATACAAGTAACCTTACAACCGTATTCTGAAAAACGTAGTATTTCAATTAATCGTTAGTAATAGTGACAAGTACTCAAGGTAATTATAATGAAGATGCACGTTGTTATTTTTGCTACACTTAAAAAATTTGCTACAACATAACTAGTACTGTAAAACGCTAATATTTGTTTACGAATTTTGCTAAAAGTTGTAATAGAACTCTATAAAATTATGAAAAATTTGTTACTTACTTCGAAAATGATTTTGTCAATGCGCCTAATTTGCTTAGGAAATAGTTTTTATATTTTTTAGGAGCTTATTTAATCTATAGATCCAAGTTTGTTACACTCACAAAGAAGAGTTCTTTTGCTGAACCATCAAGCACTCAACGCTGAACCTTTATTAACAATGATGTTAAAAATCCAGTTTTGCAGGACAATCAAAAAAGAAAACAACGTCTTCACGTGACTTTTTTTATTTTACTTGACTTCGCGAGGTCAGATTTCTAACATTGTTTTTAATTTAGACGCAACGTTGAGTATTTATTGGTTCTGCAATGAGTTACTTTTCCATGCTTACCGAAAATCAATTGTTTTCACTTAAAATTAAGTAGCCACATTTCCAGACTGTATCGTTGAAACGCAGATATGTACTTAAAGTCAGTATACCTTTATAATTGCATGATTACTTAAAATGCTATTGAGACAAAGAACATAATTCACATATTTTGAAAGTAATAACAAACGATTGACAATACACAAAAGATATATGCTTGAAGTTTGCCTATTGTCAAAATGCTACGTATTTTGAATTTGAAAAGTCGGAAACAAAAATCATAAACACGTAAGTATAAAGTTAAAGCTTTTTTAAAAAAGAAGCATCGTTTCCAGTATTTGCACCTCGAAATTTTTCAATCCAAAATTGCTTCGTGTCAAGCTTCACGCATATAATCTTAATTTAATATCAAAATGTTCTTTTGTTCCAACATTAGTTATCTTACACTACATATGTTTTTGGTCCGATGGCATTTTTTCCGTGTATTGAAAAAAAAGCAAGTCACTTTTTATTTATTTTCTATATTTACTTACATATTTACTCCTTTGCCGAGTAGACCGGTCTGTCCATTTTGAAAATTATTCTCTATCATTATTGCGGCAGTGTGAAAATCAGGATCAGAATTAAGTGTATATTTTGTCGGAGCGAAAGTCATAAAAGTAGACTACACCACCTGAAATATTTAATTTTATATTAATTCGAAACCGTGAATCAAGTAAAAAAAATCTAAAAACATTTCCAAATGATTTTTTTAATCTTTCATCGTATATATTTAAATGTAAAAGCCCTGGTAGAAATGGGACGAGGCATTTTCGAGGCACTCACTAGAACTCATAAGTGCCTTGCGAGGCCTTGCGAATGCCTCGTAGTTGCCTCGTTTTATTTCTACTTGGAAGCCTACCCAGAATATTTGCTACGAAACATAAAACCATGTTCATTTTTAAGGCTTAATTTTCGTCCATTCAGCTTTTTCCTCTATTCACACTCATGTCAAATTTAATTGTTGAATTTAGAAAGAAATTATCTATTATTAAAAAATGAAAGTAACATTTTTTATTCCCTATAAAAGCTTTAAAACTAAATTTTTTGTAGGTGAACACTACGGTCAGAAAAAATTTCCTTATATTTAATTCTAATCAAATTTGCCATTTTATCATTTATATTTACAACATTTTGAATATGAAAGATATCTCTATGTCAAAATTTATAAATTATAAATAAGATTTTTAAATTGTTAAGGATAAAATTTTGTGAAGTCAAGGGATGAAAAATCTCATGTTAGAAGAATGGGTGACTGAATATTTTTTCTCAATGGAGATAGAATAAAGATGTATAAAAACATAAAAGTGACGTTCAGAACGTACTTTGGTAAATTGTCAATTTTCACAACCCAGAATCAGTACGAAATAAAAAATTCCATCTTGCATGCTTTAATCCCTACTGAATCTTTGCGTCAAAATTTATATACATGTTCTCCCTGAGAACCAAAGAAGTACGTTATATCAGAATAGAGCAATTCTGAAGAATTTCAAGAAACTTTAATGTTTAGCGATTTTTCAGTCAGATAGCATGATGATCTGAAAAATCTATGAGTGGAATCAAACGTCTTTGAAAACAGATGAATTAGGTGAGCAGGCAAAACGGGCGAAACACGTTTTTTTTTGTTTTATTTTTTTATATTCGCAATTCTTTTTTGTCATGTATGACGGTGAAAAATAAAATGATGCAAGGCAAACTTTTTGCCTGATTCTTGCCAGTGAATAATAATATGTAAATCAAATCATTGAGCAGAGTCAGATAACGTAAAACATTCAACTGGCCGACACCCGCGTCATTCGGTCAACCAAAAGTATACATTTATTGTTTGCAACGCGGCCAATAAAGTCAACAACAGTTTAATTATCGTGTCCGTGATTTTGAACCGTGAAACGATAACAAATGATGTGTTATCTCAGCATATAATCAATGACAAAAAGTGCTTCTGACATTGCAATATACATAGCTATCATGATATATGGTTTATGATAATTCGTAAGTGAAAACTGACCAGTTGTAAGTTTTTCGAATATGTTGAGTCATACTTATTAAGAAATAACAAAATTTTATTTTTTGAGTAATAAATATGATATAAATATTTTAGATGTTATATAAATAATATATAATATAAACAATAAAAGTAAATTCAATTTTTTTTCAATGTAACTTTAAATCAATTTAATTTAAATCTTATTGCATAAATTATTACAACTTGTAAGGAAAACTTGAATAATCATTTATCATTTATTCGTTGTATAAAATATCATTACATAAATAAAATTTCCACTGTTTTGAAAATCTGCATCATTGACCACAAAAAAATTGTGCAATTGCGTTATACCATTCCACAATATTTTGTAAATTCTTATCATTCACAATTATAAAATATGAGAACTTTGTTTGACTTTAGTTCATCCACAGTTATACTTGCATAAACAATTTTTTTAATTGTTTATTAAAATGACAAACATTAGAAAAGAAAATAAAAATAAACAAATTTTTTAAAAATGACTTACTGGTGCTCAATCATTTGAAAAACGATTTAATTGATAATTCATGAAATGCTTGAGACAATTTTTATAATAAAAATTTATTTGGACAACTAAATCTTATCAAACTAGATTTTGTTCTGATATGAATAATCTTATCATTGATTCAAATGCCGTAGAAGAAAAAAAAATTGGTATATATGTAAGAAAGAAAATCTGTGAGGACTACACCGAAGAAATTTTACTACTTATAAAATATTTCGCATTTATTCTATAATTCAGAAATTTTTTATTCAATTATAAATAAATTTTATAAATAATTATAAATAAGTGTAACCTCCATTGAGTAGTCCCATAAAGTTATTGTAAACAAAACTTTAAAAAAAACTGTTATATATGTTAGTATTAAGTCTCGTGTTTTCATTCACTAATTTCGTTTTCACTTTAAGGTTGATCAAAAAATCGACTGCATTGATATAAAATAAATCTTTAAATCAAGTTTTGATAAATTTTTTATCAAGTGGATCACATTTTAATATAATTCAATTTTTCTTTCCATGTAACAAGATATAGAATGCATCTCTAAAATGATATGAAATATAATTTTTGTGTGTATTTTGATATAATGGAAATTTTTTCTTATTAAAATTGAGCGAATTTCATTTTAAATACAAACAGTACTGTTAAATAAAAATTATAGAACGCTTCGAAACAATCTTTAATTGAATAAAGAAAGCACAAACCTCAAAACAGATATAAACAAGTACTTATAAACTAATGATCCCAAAATTCTGTATATATAAAAAAAAGTGAAAGCTATTTGTTTACATCTGATGTGAACACAAATCTTTAAAACAATAACTTCAATTTAAAATGCTAAAATTACGTATTAAAAAAATGTTGATATAACACGTGGTGTGTTTAAAAATACAGAATATTATATTTAAAACCATAGTTTTGTGTATCATTTTCCCTTTACTTAAAATATCAGAAAGCAATGCAAAGGTTCATTTATAGCACCGTTGTTCGTCAACAAAAACAACATTCGTCCTTTTTTTTGCATCATCAAAAAGAGGGATAGACGATCATTCGCTCAAAACTATAATTATAACAATTTTCGATGTTAAAATAATTAATATTATTTTCTAAACATTAATAATTCTACACGTTTTGTTATTTTTAAAATCATTAAAATTAAATATTACATGCTTTTCAACCATTAATCGAATCCGAATTGATTTCACTGATACGTTATTATTTTACCTTAGAACCTTTGCAAATCAGAAACAGTTTCATATCGGTTAAGCAAATAGCTCTTCACTTCCGTAACGGATTGCGTTATTTAGTCAATTTGGTCAATTGCGCGGCGCCGACGTTTGGAATGCCGACAGCGGTCACGGGGCCTCGTAAATCAGCCGCCAATGACCTCAGCTTTGACTTTTAGCCACTGCTTTTCCAACAACTTTCACGAAACAGCGCGAGATTCAACTCGGCCGTGTATACTCACGTAAAAAGGGGCACGGAGATGCCCTATCGGTGCTTCCGGACCGTTCTTTCGGTTACTTCCGGGGACGGTCGGGCCAGAGCGGCACTGGCCGAAGCAAAAGTCGAGCACGCACTGTCGCGAGTCGCGTCGCTGATTTTCATTCACCGAATCACGACTATTTGTTCAGCGACCTCTCTGCATACTGATAACCTCCCCCCTTCCACCCTCTGCATCCCGCGCTTCGACTTCAATCATTGCACGGCGATGCTTTCCTCCGCGAGATAACAATACAACATCCAGCTTTGACGCATGCGCGCTCTCGTGACTCGACGTCTTCGTCACTGCGTCATTCGTTCCATTTTCCCGCGTTTTTTCAACCGATCATCGCTTGTCTTCGTACCTTTTAACATCTTATCTTGTCAACGTCGTGTGTTTGTCAACAATGACCGACGAACGGGTTAGAGGGCGCGGCGCTTTTCAATATGGCGAGTCCGTGAGCCAAGAACAGCGCCATCTGTAACGTGTGCGCCGGAAGGCGGGAAAGCTTTTATGAGAGTTTTGGCGTCTTCGAGCGAGAACATTATTTTATATTAATAAAGGACTCACTTATCTACACTGTATTGTTTGTCCTTTATTATTATCAAATAATGTTCTTGCTCGAAGATACCACTTGTTGACTAACAACAAGTGGTAGTTAATGACCAAAGTAGGTAATGACCAAAGGTACCATTGGTGTTCTTGAGTAATACTAAGAAACAATATTAATAAAGGACACTCTATGTAGCTACATTGTCTATCCTTTATTATTTTCTATGAATATTACTCGAAAACGTTTCATTTAACACCTAATATAATAGAAGACAAAACGTCTCGTTGTCTGTGTACGTTACCCTTGTTTAACTCGTTCTAAGAGAAAATAACAATATTGATACATGAGGCGTACTTGAGTAACATTCATGGCATGTTCGGAAATTAACAACTTTTTCTATTGAAAAAGGACACGCTAAAACTCAATTGTCTGTCCTTTTTCATCAGAAAAAGTTGTTAGTTTCCAAACATGCCATCAGTTAAAATATTAATAAAGGACAGACAATACAGCCTACGTAAGTGTGTCCTTTATTATTATTTTCTCTGAATTATTTTCTGCCTAGAACTTCTTTGATTACTAACAATGTTTTGAATTGCAAAAATACTTATCGACTTAAACATCAGTACCTGTTCTTTTTCTAAATATAAGCTATTAATACGGCATCTTCAAATATTAAAGTTATTTTACTTTAATTTTAACGCAAACCGTAATTAATATAAAGCCCATACAAAAAGAAATGAATCTATGTAAGAGCGAATAAATAACATTTTTCGTTTGGATAATATGGCGTCTTTGAATATCAATATTTTGTATTGAAAAAAAGGTCTCTTACTTACTCAAGTATATAAACTTCAAAAAACAAGCTCAAAGAGAAAGTTTTTTTTTAACTTAAAAAATAACTTACCAGTAACGTCCCACGACGAGGGGATGGCAGCAACAATAATGTACTGACCTTTTTTTTCCCACGGTGTCCATCGATGAATGTTCACTTTGTGTGTCCAATCGAATTCTACGATGTTGTAGAAATCCATTATTGATGGTCCTAAAAACACTAATCACATCGTGGTACAACACTGCTTGGCGCCAAAACGACCGACAAACTTGGTACAAAGTTGGCGTAAAAAACTCTGCTGTGAGGCACATAACGACAACACTTTACTTAGAAATGTTAAGTCGACAAGACTTGAAAACCGCGGTTTAATAACGTAACCTTTGAACACATAACACTGGAGACCAACCGACTGCTACTACGAACCGATATGGAATGATGGTGAAGCAGTGGCGTTACTGACTACGCGCCAATGCTGGCGCAACGAGCACTGATGATTGATTCAAATTCAAAAGGATATTTCAATATTCCGAATAATAACATTGGCAATAACATTGAACAATGTTTTGAATATTCGATAATCATTTACGGACGATAATAATGAAGACATTCTAACTTTTAATTTTTCTAGATAAACATATATAAAAAAAACAATAACATTTTTTTCTAGACATTGATTTAACTAATTTGTTTATGAAAAAAATCTGTCAAAATAGGGTAAATTAATGCACCGAAATATTGTTGATTACAACAAAGTATTAGGTATGAAAATAACGATTTAAAATTTTTTTGTAAGACATATAAATGAAATGAAAAAAATCAATAATTGACTCACCGGTAACGTCCCACGACGAAGAGATGACAACAACAAATATGTACTAACCTTAAAATCCCGCGGTGTCCATCGACAATCCAAAAACTGCTCTATGCATGGCGATCCCGATGGGAAGTAGAATAAGCAAAAACCCTCCAGTCAAGCAAACAGCAACCATCAGGAGCCACAAACACAAGTATCACTATATATTCGCAAAATACACGTGGCGATAATAAATCGAATCACGAACAGGTTAATAACGTCCACTTTTTATCGCGATTATGAGAAATAACGGATGTACGATCGAACGACCGAAAACTTTTGCGTGCAAACTCCCGTGTGATATCACCAACTTTGAACGCGGAAGATCAACCGTGGGTTTCAAACACTACAACTACAAATGAGGAGTCCCTTCACAATAAAAGCGTTTGCGGGTTTTTTTCAATCTCGTTCATACTGCCATGCGCATTGAACGCTGTCGATGTGAAGGCGCTCGTACGGAAGCCACGAACAGTGTGGGAGAGCGCGCGCGAAATGGCGGTGGCGGCGGCGGCGGTGCAAACGTTCTAAAACCTACTAAGAAGCGTGCGTCCTTGTCTATCTCACGACACTGCCTAGCAGCGAAGGTGAAACCTCGGAAAACACCATAAAAACATAATACCGACGTATTATCAAAACACAAACTCGACTTGTCTTTACTGTTATAATTGCTTTATTTCAATATAATTCTTTGTTGTTTTTTGAAATTCAGAATTTTCAAATTCCAAAAATAAAAAATTCCGAAATTCCAAATGTGGACTTTTATTATTTTATACTCATATGGCGTTTTCGAGTAACATTCAGAGAAAATATTAATAAAGGACGTACTTATGTAGACTAAATTGTCTGTCCTTTATTAATATTTTCTCTGAATGTTACTCAAAAACGCCAATATACGAAAAGAAAGAAAAAAAAGTACTAAAAACACCAAATACGTAAAAACGCCAAATACGTCGGTATTACGTTTTCGGGGTGTTTTCCAACGTTTCACTTTCACCGCAGGACAGTGTCGTGAGATAGACAAGGACGCACGTTTCATAGTATGTTTTAGTAACGGTAGTACCGCCGCCGCCGACGCCATTTCGCGCGCGCTTTCCCACTCTGTTCGTAGCTTCTGTACGAGTTCCTTCACATCGACAGCTTTCAAAGCGCGTGCGGCAGAACAAACGAGAGTGAGAAAAACGCGCGAACACTTTCATTATGAAGGGACTCCACATTTGTAGAGTAGTGTTTGAAACTGACGGTTGATCTTCCGCGTTCAATGCTACGTGACAGGAGTTTACAACGCAAAAGTTTTTGGTCGTCCAATCCTACGTCCGTTATTTTTCATAATCGCGGTAAAGTGTGTATTTAATACGATTTTGATTCGATTGATTATCGCGACGTGTTTTTGCGAGTATAGTGATTTTAGTGTTAGTGTTTCCTGACAGTTGCTGGTTGCTTGTCTGGAGGGATTTTGCTGCTTCTACTTTCTGCCGGAATCGCTGCGTTGCACAATCTTTGGGTCGCCGATGGACACCGTGGGATTTTAAGGTCAGTACATATTTGTTGCTGGCATCCCCTCGTCGTGGGAC
>JABFOV010005519.1:0-11936 GCA_022817685.1 Aradophagus sp. ZL-2020
TCTAAATCATCGAATATGCTAGTTATATAATTACTACCTTTTGTATATGCTATTCTGACTTTAAGTAGTCTTAGACACAAATAGAATTATTAAATGCTAAAAATAATTTAATATTGAAAATTTTTTTTTTTTATTAGAATACAGCAACCCATCTATATATACAAAGCATCTAGTGTGCAGCGCGAGATATGTGTAAGAGAGAGATATATATATATATATATATATATATATATATATATATATATATATATATATATATACATGAAGACTTGTACATATGATTTTTAAACTAAGTAATTCACATTTCGCTTGTTTCCAATATTTTTTACACGGCAAACTTCAAATGTTCATATTGTTCACAGTTTTGCTACGTAACAATTGCTTCGAAATTAACTGCAATACGTTTGGAAACTTGTTGCACGTACAACGAACTGATTCGTACTCAACTCAAATTACCAGCCACCGAGCAAATAAAAATTCGAAAAAATAAAATTCTTTCTCGACTACGCGAATTACACGAGAAACGAAAATTCACCGCGCTTTATTAATTATTTCGCGATCGCTTCAACGTTCGCCGGCGTCGACCCGAAACTTTATCGCCCGTATCATAAACTAGTTGGAAAACGGTTCGCCACCGAATTGAATATTTATCCTGATTTGCTGCCACGTCCAACTTTTTCGGCATTAGCATACGAAAATTGTTATCGCCCGTTACGAAATTCCGGCGCCCCCTTATTCGCGGCATTCTAATTGAAACGTCGCTTGTCCCGCGATCGAGCCGCGCGTGTAAGAAAAGAAACGAACGGCAAACAACACGAATACTGTAACCATTGTTCGCCGATAATTTATTGATAGATAAATATTTTCGGATCATTCTTTGCACGGTTAGAGCTGCTCGACAACTGTATTATGATGTAAATTAGTTAATAGCAGATAAGGGTTTCAATGAAAGTTTCAAAATTATTGGATAAATGGAGCGTAAGCCAAACAAATAATGTAAACAAATTTACGATGTTTACTCGCCTTTTATTTTATTTATTTACTTTTGTTTGTTTTTATTCTTCATTGTTATCATAATTCTTAATGTTATTAATAGTGCTATTGTTGTTGTTTATTGTTATTATTATTATTGTATTTGTTAGTGTTATTACCACTGTTATTATTTTTACTGTCATTATTGTTATTGTTGTTCTATTATTACTATTTTAAGTTCACAATCTTTACATGTCTATTATTTTATTTATTTACTTTTAATTTCCATTCTTCGATGTTGTTATTATTGATATTATAATCATTATTATTGTTGTTGCTGTTGTTATTATCACAATCATTTTTTAAATTATCATTGTTATATGATTATAAGTTATTTATGTTCAGAAATATAAATTTTGATGTTAAAATGGAATGGTCACGGAAAAACACGGTTTTGACGGAAAGGTAATAAAGCGTGCATGGATACTGTGATATTGACCGAACGGGTTCATTAAAATGCAATATTATTATTGTTATCCACCATACGTAGGACAATTGCAAAATTGAACGGTGACTATGGTGTGCCGACATTCGTCATCTTTAATTAAATCGCGTTCATTAAAGTGTAATGACAATACGGACGCGAGCAACACGACGCGGCGCTTTAACTGAAACATAATTAGTAATTTAGATGATGTAATAATTATTGCGTTGTCGGTGATAGTTCTAAACGATTAATAGTCGCGGTGATTCCATTGGACTCGATAAATAGCCCGGTTAATTAAAATTGATTGAAATCAATTGAAATGTCAGAAAACATAACCGAAACCGGATACATATATATAAATATACATATAATTTTTTTTTATTTTTGATATTAAAAAGTCACATTTTTCGTCAAATTTGATACTACCTATTACCTACACCCTTAAAAAAGTAAAAATAAATCGATTTACAAATGAATTATTCGAATTTCAGTCGGTTTCAATAAGTTTTCATTTGTCTGAAAATTGTATTTCGCGCTTTATTCTCGGCGGGAAAATTCAAAACGGTATTCGCAAATCAATCATCTATACGTGCGTTCAATTAAATAAATTCAATTTGCATGCAGTCAAATTCGACAACTCATTGAAAAATGTCAAATTTTATGAGTAACGTCACTATATTGATATCGATGTTTCAATAATTCCATGCTTCCGGCTCGAAACGTTACTTCGATTGAATTTCCAATTTTAATATATTGGAAAATCATGTGCAACGCACTTGATAAAAAGTATTATGACTACCTGCGATGAGGCCGATGTTATATTTTACTGATGTTTGGTAAACTTTTTCTTTTTTTTTTGTTTCAAGTTTATTTAATTACCGTTCTTTGTTTATTGCTGCCTGGATAGCGGCTGGTACTTGGCGTTTGAATTTCGCGGTTGCATTAATTTTAAAATGAAAACATTTTTTTATTATTATTTATACGCTTTTGATCAATTACAATCCAATCGTGATGATTATTGTATGTATGGATTTATTTGCGCGATGATGTTAGTAGTGGTTAATCAATATGCATTCCTTATATTTTTGCATTATATTTATATTTATGTCATTCAAAGTCGTAGATAAAAATAAAACAAGCGCTGATTGTAAAATATATTTGGTAAATTTCAATCATGGAAACTGTGGACAATTTCAATTTGTGACAATAAAATGTTTGGCAAAATGTTTTGACTATTATATGATATTACAAATAATATTATTACTAACAGAATATTAATGTATCATAGGGAAAAACTAATATTAATATTAATAAATAATCTTAAACATTGAAAGATATCATTGACTGAATAAATGTATTCACTTTACCGACGAGCGATAAATGTCGGTAAAGTAGATGTCACTTATCATATCGACGTATACATAACCTCATGTGTGTATCAACGTTAGTTAATTTATGCCTCCTTTTTCTATGAAATGTCAGTAACGTCCTCAAATTATGTTCTATATGCCTATTTATAAGTATGAGTAACACAGTACAATTTAAGAAGGAAACATAAATTCATAATATACACAAAAATATTTTAAAAATGAAAAATGTCCCGCACTGAAAATATGTCGACATTTATACAAATATTTCGAGTATTATAAAACGTTACAAAAAAAAAAAAAAAACAATTGTAAATATAGATATTTTCATGTACCCACAAAAAGGCGACATGTGAAACAAAACCTACCAAAAGAAAAAACAAAAAAATAAAAAAAATGCAAAAAACTAAATACAATCGGCAAACACAAACAAACAAAATACACACCGAAAAAAAAAATAATAATGAATATGTGAAGCAGAACAATTTTCAACAAAGGGAACAATAAGTAAAAGAAACCATAATCAAACAAAACAATATACAAGTGAAACCGAAAACACTGCTAATAACACAAATAATGAAAAAAAATCAAACAAAAGAAGATAACATAATTAAGCACCGTGCACTTAAAAACTGTCAAAAAAAATATAAGAAAAAAACACAAATGTCTTACGCAGTATTGTTACGCTTTTGAAATTTTGAAATGTTAAATATTATTAATGCTGGAAAATTATAATTATAAATAAATCTAAGTAACTATAGGAATATAAATCTCATAAACTGAAAATTCTGTTATTAACTTATAAATGCTAAAAAAATTAATTGCGCGTAAGGAAAGTTTTCCAACTTATTAAAATAAGTTTACTAACTTCAGTAATGAATGATATAAATAAATGATGAAACGAAATTTTCTTTAAACAAAATTAAATCAACAAACAAATTAAAAGAAACAATTTAAATTCAAATTCCCTGACTTTTCCCTGACTTTTCTAGTATAAATAAATTCCACGATTTTTCAAGGTTTACCAGGTTTTCGAGGTGTCGACACAAAAACGAACGACTGACAATGAGTGAAAAAACGAAGACACTTGTCAAGCACCGTAATCCATTTTAACAAAACCCACAGATCACGAACACTTGAACTGAACAAAAAAACGAAAAGATCGCGAGGTCGAGTCGGTACCTTGAGCTTGTCATTGGTGTCGTTGGCGCGGGATTTGCCGGCTTCGCTGATCGGGCCCTTGTCGGTGTCGGCGCTCTTGTCGGACTCGTGGTGGCGGCGTGTGGAAACTGCGGCCGCGCGTGTCAGTTCCCGCGCGGCGGCCGGCGTGATACTAACGCCGAGATTAGCGGCCGGCTCGGCCGCGGGCGCGCACGGTTGCGCGGCTCTGCCACTCGCGGCGCCGCTACTGGCGCCCCCGGTAGTACCCCCCGGAAGGCCGCTGCCCGCGTAATAACTCGTCCGTTCCTCCTGCTAATCATAAGACATTTGTGAGTCGAAGAATGAGGTTCCGCTGACTTAAAATCGGGTATACTGAAAAAACTATAAATGCGTGACTCTTCACTCACAAAAATCTTTACCTTCGTTCAAGAATCACTAAGTTTTGCTATTATTTTCTTCTATTAAAACCTAATTTTATCCTGTCAAGACATATTTTCTTGACTTAATCACTTAGTATCTTAAATCAAGGAAACTTTTCTTGGCTCAAGAAAATTTATTCTTGGTAAAATATCAAGATACATTTTGTCTTGAACCAAAAAAATTTTTCTTCACTCAATGCATCCTTTTTGTGAGTGTTCTATTCAACAGGACTGAGTCTGGTATATAAAAATTTGTATGTCAAATACACGCAACATATTGACACTGCCTTTGTCCAAACGAACAGACCATTTTTACAGCACTCAATCTTTTATTGTAAAAGAATGAAACAAAGTATTGAGTCAATCGCACAAGCATGTTGACCGTCTGTGATACGCGACTCAACCGCACGTAGCGTAAGAGTCAGTCCTCTATTTACAAACGGTTGACACTTGTGCGTCTGATGAATCGCTAGCTTGCGACCAATGAGAAGATGGCGCGCACAAATTGGTAGGTCTCGCGCATTTTAACACAATCGGAAGCTGTCAAAAGCATTATTTATATTTTCTTCTTAGAGTGTTTCCTTTTATATTTGGAAAATATCCTTTTATTAACAGAACAGTAATTTTATGTCAAAAGTATCACGGTCATTATAATAAGAATAAATTATTCTTGTTCACAGATAAAATTCGGTTATGAAAGAATTTCCTCTTATAACAAGAGGATTTCTATTTCACTTTTAGAAACAACAATCTAACCTTAAATGATATGTCAACGAACTACAAGTCCCTGACAATAATGTAAAAAATATATAACATTTGATTTTTGGCATAATTCAATTTCAAAACAAACTGTCATAATTTCTACGATATTTCTGCAGCAAATAAATGCCTGTCACATTACTTTTTTATTCTTATAATAAAATGAAAGTTCAGTTTACTATAAGAAAATATTCACTTAACTTAAAAAGCATTCCTCTTATCATAAAAGGAAACGTATGCAGAAGATTTTGTTTTCTTGATAACCGGAATTCTTTTTATCCAAAAATCAAGTGGAAAATCCACTTATAATAAGAGGAATTCACTTATTATAAACTCATTTTTCTGCGAGTGTTTGTTACACACTTCTGACGTTGACGTGCTGTAGAAAGTGAGCGGGAAAATCGCATGTAAGTATAAAAAATATTTCATATACACGGAAAAAATTTCGGCATTACTGCTACCGAGTACAGCAGCAGTGCCTATAATCGGCAAGGCAGCTACGCATAAAATGCTTTTGACAGCTTCCGACGGTTTTCCAGTTATCATCTAAGAAATACACCAGATTATTTTAGTTACTGTATATTCCAATATATTTAATAAAAAAAAAGTATAATTTTTTGTGTGAATTGAAATTGAAATCTTTTTCTTCACTGTACTATTACTTGTTATAATTTTGTTATTGTTATTGTTATTTTAAGAATTTGTAATTATAAAGATTATACATGGACACTTTCGCATATCCTAACCTATGTTTTCAATATGTTTTGAATTTTTTTACTTAATTTTTTCAATAACTATCGACTTAACCATATATTAAAGAAACACCAATAATATTACCAACGTTTGCACTTTGTGTAAAAAATATTTTTTGTAATAAAATAAAAAAAGATTACCAAATAAAATATCATCCTTAACAATGATTGATGCTTCTAGAAATAAAATTTTACGATACACATTATCCAGATTTACCGTTCGACTTAATTCTTAAAGCCCGCAAATGAATATCAACTCCTGATTAAACATTTTTAATGTCCGCGAACGTTGCACGAACCAATTTTAATCCCTTTCTACTCCTTAACTGCAAATGGGATGTAAAATATGGAACTAAGTGTACGGTCGCACGGAAAATTACGAAATGCCGTCGTTGACTCACGTGAAACTCGCTCAAAATTTTAGCAAAGCATTCACAAAGAAAACAGCTTTTATTAAAATTCTCATTCGACGAGCTTTCAATCAAAAGGGCCAGAATTACTTTTACTAGTCAATTACGCGTCGAATAATTAAAATTTCAGTTCTCATCTAATAATTTTTCAATTATTTTTAATATGATTATTATTATTAGTATTACTATTATTATTAATTATTATTTATTATAATCTATTATTTTATTTATCATTTTAACCAAAATTTGATAAATTAGGTAATTGATTGAATATTTAAATTAATTTTTATTTAAAATTATGAATTATTGACTGAATTAGTATAAAAAAAATTATTTCACTCGAAACACATATTTATTTTTTTTGTTTCGTTTTTAGATCCAATCTAACTTTTGTAATAAAGTGAGGTAATTTTCTATCGAAATCTGTCGTAATGTGAATAAGTCAGATTTCACGAGCTATCACTGGTTTCGAAAAATTCGAATTCCGACGAAATTGTCGATGTTCGCAATAGAAAGCTAGTTCAAATATACATTTGTCTCACTAAATTGAAATTTTGAACACCGTTGCCAGTTCGATTTCCATACCAAAAAATTACCCTTTTTTTAATTATTCAAACTTGCAAATTATGCAAACTTGCAAAAATAAATAACATTCTTGTAAAGAAAAAGGTGGCATTATTTTAATTAATCCTGCTTTTAAATTACATTTCCAATTCGGCCTACTTATTCTCAAAGCAAACTTACGAGTTGAATTTCGGGAGCAATCATAACGCCGCTTGAAATTTTAATTAACTGCTTTATATGAAATAGAGAATAAGTTGGTAACTTGAAGAGATGTTAACAAACTATTTCAATCGACACTGGAAGAACATTGACGTGATTATTAACCCAGTATTTCGTATCACATGTGTGAGTTTGCAAAGCAAAACTTTCATCTACGTGATTTATATATAAATTTGATTGTATATATATATTTAATAAATATAAATAAATATAAATTTATATATGATTCCATATTAACCATACTGAATTTTCGACAATTATTATTATTATTAGTATTATTATTGTTATTATTGTTACTATTATTATTATTGTAAACAAATTAGAACTTGGAAAATAATTTCAGTTTATTTTATCTACATTTTGGTTCAAAGGTAATTTTCTAAAAGATATTTCACAAACATAACCACATTCTTAAAAATATCATCAGCAATACAATCTTCGGTGTTATGTTTTCATTTTTCCTCCCAGTTTTATTCCCTTCCCCCCTTTTTGTTATCAATTTTTGAATCTCGGGCTTACTTTTTTAACTGCAATGCATAATACCTTATTAATCCTCTTACTCATCGAACAAATTGATTTTTAATCAGCGGAATTAAAATTTAACCCACTTCAGCATGTAATCTTCTTCTAATTAAAAACATATTCGATCCACGTTTCATCGCGAACGAATTGCTGTTCAAAAAAGTGAAGGAAAAGAAGAGGAGAAAAAGGGACGGAAAAAGGCAACACAAATAATGTGCATGCAAAGTGAAAAAAAAATGTTGTTGTATCATTTGAATCACCGGATTTAATGTATTTGGTTGTGTGAAAGAGTACATAAATCGTTTAATCGAATTATAAGGTATACGTTCGTTCGTTGAATGGTTCATTATAATTTTAATAAAAGAATGAGCCTAATTTTTTTTGAATATTTTTTTACAAGGTGAAATATTCTGACGTAAATTATAATACCCATCACGAAAAGCTGAAACGGGTCTCGAAAGTAGTTGAAAAGCAATAAAATTTTTAAATTTTAAATGACTTAGTATTTTAATCCGAGAAAGTTTCAGTATTTTAATGTTTAACACGTTTGTTAAATTATTTATTATAACTTGATACATTTGTGGATTCTTTCTTGTTTTACAACTTTCTGTTGAATAATTTTATTGTAGTCAATTTGAATATTTATTTTTATCGAATAAATACTTACAATAATAATTCAATTAATATCCTTTAATTAAAGGAATTATACACTCTGATAAACAAATAGTATTAAGAGATCAATAAAATTGATTTCTAAATTCAAATTTTAAAATTGGCGCCAAACCCATGATATTGCTAGATAGATAAAAATGGTGTATAAAAATTGAAAACAATGAGAAAAGGCCGATTGTTTGTGGTATTTCCTTTTGTTGCATGTAACGAAGTCAATTTTACAAAATAGAATTCAAAAATTAGTTTTGCAGGAACCTACCGCTATTTTTTCACACATCTTTCTTTTACAAATTATATTTCATAAACCTAATATGCAGCTATTTTTATATTATTTAAACGATTTGGTTAACTTAATCGAACTGCACTTATTCGTATTCATTTATTTATATTTATTTATATTTATTTATATTTATACAATTTAGTGAATATATTTAATATACTATTTCAGTAAAACATTTTTCTAATTAAAATCATTCAAAATTTTACCATTATATCTATCAACCTTATATGACAATACATTATCAAGCATTGCACTTTATTTGTACAAAAAACGATACTAATTCAACATTCTACCTCGCATACCAATTTTACTCAGAAAGCTACACCAAAGTAGTATAAGCGCAAATGTAGATACGGCCAAACTTGTAAACCAAATGAGGAACGTGTCTTACTCCTGCTTTTGCAGGAAATCGATACCAAATTGGTAGATAAATTCCGAGCTATAACTTACTTTTTCAGTATAAGATTTGATATATTAAAATTGTATCGTTCTATAACATTTTTATATTGAATATATAATATTGAATGTTTTTAATTAATCCTTTCTAAATAATAAATTTGATGAAACTTTGAAGTTGGTAGAAAGAATCGCTTTAATTATCCAATGAGATTGTTCCGTGAAGCTTGGTCTTTGTAAAAGACGCGAAATTTGAAATCATGAAATTGTTAATTCTAAATAATGCATAAAGATACAAATACAAAATTAAAAGTAAATTTAATATTTTCGATTTCATAATAAATTATTGTAAATAACAGATTTCAAAGAATAACGCGCGCGTGGATATCTCAGTTTTGAATATAACCATGGTGTACTAAATTCTCAAAGCTTTTCTTTATTAAATTGTAATGTACAAATATATGAGACACATATACAGTTATTAAATGAAAGTGAATGAATACCGGCTCGTCGTTATCTTTTATTTGGAAAACTTTGTCGATAGATAAATCATAGCGGTAGTTCGTCATCGGAGCATAACTTAAGAACTTAAATACGATAGTGCGTCGTATTGAATGTACGTACTGTTTATGATAATTATCATAACAGAGATGTTACAAAACCATGCTCCGACTGAAAAAAAACAAATCGGACCGCTGCCCCGATCAGATTAGCCTATCAGATGCACGACCGGTGACTGAACGTGTAATTCGATCGGGACTCGGATCAGTTTGAGAAAAGTCGAGCGACGCGTTTAATCGAACCGGGCTCTATCATAAATTTGTATACCCGTCGGCTAAAGTGTCTGAAAAGGGGGAGGGGTCATTTATCGAATTGATGTACTATTTTTATGGGGACAACATTTCGCGCTCAGTTTGTATTTAGGAAATGATATAAAAACAGCGAGGCAAATATTTCGTCATATTTCGATGTATATTTTACCTTTTTACCGAATCTTGATTAAAAAAAAGCCTATTTTGTAGCTTTAACGAATACGTCCCAATCAATTTTCACAGCAGATTTATTACTGTTAATTGTGTAACGAATCATTTCACATAACTCAAAGATCAAATAAATTTATTTCGTCATATGTATGTTGAAATTATTTCAAGCAAATAACAAATGTATGAGTTATACGAGCATTATTTTTGGAACTATTTTTATTGAAGTAAAGTATTTATAAAGAACACCGTGATGTGTGATTGAAAACTTGACTGCGATTTGTCATGAATATTTAAAATATTTATAATAAAAACAAATACTTATTATTTATCTGAATTAATTTAATATTTATTAAATTATCAATCTAATTGTGAGATTTAAAAAGAATACCCGCGCGAAAAAATTTCGTCTGGCATCAAAGAACTGTCTTACCTAAAAGACTGTCTTACCAGACTGATAGCCGGACGAAATCAGTCTGGGCCAGACTAATTGCGAGGTGAAATTAGTACGGCAAATCGTCTGGCAGAAGTCCGGGGAACAATCTAGCAAGGGACGGCATTGGACTGGAACCTATACTTTTCAGTCTGGCAATCGGAGTAAATTCGGTACGGCAAGTAGTACGGCAGTTGTCTGGCACCATATCTGGCAAAAGTCGGCATGCCGTACTACTTTAGAGATAATCATGTTTTTAAATAAATAAGTTTTTAATTATTTATTTTTTTATGTATTATTAATATTACGGCTTATAATGTTGATATTAGCTTCCTCATAAGGAGGAGGCTTCTATATTTAGGCTTCTATATGCGTATATCTTTAAAGAGCGTAATGTGAATAATACATAAAAAAATTAATAATTAAATTATTATTTATTTAAACAATAATCATCCTTAAAGTATTACGGCATGCCGACTTTTGCCAGATATGTTGCCAGACAACTGCCGTACTTCTTGCCATACTGAATTCGATCCGATTGCCAGAATGAAAAATATCTGGCAATCAATCTGATCCGAGACTAATTTCGTTCGGCTATCAGTCTGGCAACACAGTTCTTCCAGATTTGATGCCAGACGAAATTTTTTCACGCGGGTAATTATATTTTTTATAATGTTTCACTGTCAAACTTTGAAATTTATAAAAATCATCACCAAAAGCCACAGATATGTTAATCTAATAAAGTTCACCGACTTACTTGTTTGGCATCATCTTGTTTTTTAACCTCCGAATACTTCGGCGGAGGCTCAACTTTGGGAGTTGTTTCCTGGTACCTTGGCGGCTTCTCAACTGGCCGATATTTCGGTGGTTCGACACCATTGCTTTGATATGGTATCACCGGCCGATAACGTTCGACCTCGCTTGATGCTTGATTTTGCGTTAGGTCCTATTAAAGTAAAATGTTTTCCTTTGATCTTTATTTATTATCAGGAAATATATGTTCTTGACCTTACATGTTACAGAAATATATAATCTACATATAAACAAAAACACATAAATATAAATATGTATACATAAATATGTAAACATAAATACGTAAATATAAACATGTAAACATAAAAATCTACACATAAATATGTAAACCCAAGTAGAAATCGTAATCGGGCTGAGACATGGCCTGATCAGGCATCCATGCCAGCTTACTGGGCCCTTATCAGGAATCCATGTAGGGCAGCGTGCACGCGCGTCACGTTCGACATTCATCAGGGCCTGATAAGGAAAACACGTCATTCCACGTCAGGGTCCGCTTTGTACTTGGCCAGGAATCCAAATTGCGGAACATGCTATATGAGGGTCCGGTGGGGCATATCACGACGGGGCCCGACGGGGCATGCCCTATTACCCCCCCCCCCCCCGGAAAAAAGAAAGCCACTTTTCTTTTTCTGGCGGATTCTCCTCTTTGCCTTCTCCTAATAACAACAAACTCTACTCTTAAAGTGTTTTTTTTTGCCACTCTTCGTCGCCGCCGGCACGAACAAGCTCT
>JABFOV010005520.1:0-11934 GCA_022817685.1 Aradophagus sp. ZL-2020
AATAAAAAAAGAAAAAATAACGGTCATATGTTTTGACCATATTCAAATCAACATTGTTAAAACATATAAAAATAAATAAATGTATAAAAATCAGTAAATTCACAAATCTTCAATTATCTATAAATTTTAAGAGTAATACAACAAAAAATAACAAAAAAAAAAAAACCATATCTAAAACAATAAGAAGAGAAACTGGGTGCTGTGCATCTCACAGAAACCAGTTTAATAAATAAATAAATATATTGGTAGATACGAGAGCAAGAGGGATGTAAATAATTGAGTAATCTGTTTGCGCGAGATCAAAAATGAATAGAATAGAACAAAAAATTTATGAAATGGTACAATTTTAAACAAGTCAATAATTTTTACATTTTCTGCTTACATTTTTGTTTTGTATTTGTTGTTCATATTTATGTTTGTATAAATAAATGTATGTTTACATGTACATACGTATAAAATTTTTTTAAAATCTAATAATAAGATGAAAAAAAAACTGCAAGCTGTATGTACGGTTTTTGATTTAAAACTGTATTTTTCCATGATTCCATTACCGTTAAAGTAAAACCTTACTTTCTTTCGAAAACATACGGATTTCAATATTTTCGATAATTACCTCATTCAAAAGAGATAAGCTGCGATGCTTTCATTGCACTTATTGTTGTTAACAATAATTAATTTGTGATAAAAAATTGAAGTGGAGAGAGGCTTATGGGGCAGGGTCTCGTAGTTTTAACAAACTCGTTAATAAAGCAATAATTAATAATAATATGATTAAAAAGTGGAGTATTGATGAGATAATATTACGAAGCGCCTGTTTGGACGGTAAGTAAGTTGCGGCGAAGAGGGAGACGCCGCGGGCGGCTGCGTTCGATTGCTTGACTGCGCCCTGGCGTAATTGAAATGTCAAAAATTCAAAATCGGCTCATAAATTATTATTATCGAAAATGCGCGCTCCTTCCTTGCACGCCGGCATAATCGACGCTCCAAGAGCGACGATAAATTCGCCGATAAATTGAAAATAATCGATATCCGCCCCCTCAGGCGTCGAGAAAGATATCGACCCCTTATCGCCACACCAGTCTGTTTACGTTTCATTCGCAACGGCTGATTAGTTTGCAATAGTCTTGCACTGAGAGAGTAAGTAAAAAAAAAAAAAAATAAAAAAAAAAAAAATAAAAAATAAAATAAAGAAAAAAGTAAGCATGGCAATGAAAAGTAATTCTTCATGTTGGATTTCACGCAATAACTATTATAATTATAAATTATAAATATTTTTGGCCCCAACTTTGTGACATTGCAGTTTGCACTTTTATCATCACTCTAGATGTAAAACTCGCTTAAATTATCGACCTGCTGAACATGCGTTATTGAATGAAAATCGCACTCCCGCGACTCTGTTATTACACCGGATTTTGAATAGTGTAAACAAAAGGGGACAAATGAATGAAAAATAGGCAATCATTTTTTCAGACCATTTGCTATGGAATTCGACAACTGACATTTCAAGTTGAACATTTTTTGTACATTTTTTCAAATATTATTACATTTTGTCAATGTAGCTCGCAATCACGCATTTTGGTCGGGTTCTCTTCTTGTTTTGTTCCGTCAAGAGTCGGAGTTTCGAATCAAAAACAAGAACGTTGAAACGTCGGTGCAAAATATCGATATTTTTACATGAAGACATCGACGCTCGAAAATACGAGCTTGACATTGTGAAATACTAGTTATTAATGTGCGTTTCAAAAGAGTTACCTTCCAACTCATCAGCATAACAATGATAAGAGAAGCCAATAATGTTGCAAGTTAACGTTAACAGTCATTTCTAAGAACAAATGTTTCAGCAACGGCGGTTTTTTTTCCAATAATAAATATCAACTCAGACTCTGTAAAATGAGTTTAATTGCAACGAAAATTTAGACAAACATGTTTGATTCGCACGTTGGCGGCATTTAATGCGATAAACAATAGCGTGCTCCTTTATTAACGATTTTTATTCAATTAGCTGCAACCGGGAAACGCGACTCATGCTTTCCCCCGTTCTCGCCAAGTCATACTAACGCGCTTCGTATCTACATTCCATCGCATCTTAATTGGCTCCCAATTCCGGTCCGAAAATTGTGATTCTCAGGCGTTGATTATTCCATATTTCCAGGTCAACATTTTTTATCATTTTTTCAAACATTTCTTTGCAATCATTAAAAATGTAAAAATGAATGTTATGTAATTAGCAATGAGATCACTGCTCCTCACTATTAATAACAAATAATTTTTCTTTTTACTTTCTTCTTGTTATCCTCACGCATCATCTTATGTAATCGATTATATTTACAATAATGTCAGATATAGTTTCCAACATTTTTATGCTTCGATACATATTTTTAATCTCAAAACATTCTATAAAATATATCTCCGACAAACAAGTTCTTGTGCGAAAAAGACTTGTTTGTTACAAGGTAGGAACGGTATAAATAAATTCCAACTTTTCATAACAAAAGTTGTTGGACATGATGGAAAAGTTGCATAGGAAAATAAGCGTGAAAGTTCTAAGCTACAGGAAAAGACTTTTGAAAAAAGAGAAGAATAAAAAAATATGTAAATAAAAAAAAAATACAGGCAGAAGGCACGACTGATATTTTGCAGAGAAACGTCCGAGAAGTGAATCAAACGTAATTGTAATTGAGTGAAATGAAGGGTTAGAATGTTTTATCAAGACTGTCGTATTTACGAATTGTGATTGTCCTTTTTGCAATAGTGTTGCAATTTTGCCGTAGAGCTTTGACAGCGACGTTGAGCGGCTGGTTTTTCTACAAATGCCTACAAATGCGACACGCAATAACCAACTAAAAACAATGTGTTACTTTCCAATGATCGCAACTGACTTCACTTACGACCAAAGCTTCTAGTAATCAGATTTTGAATTTCATGCTGTCCCTACTTTATATCAAGCCTATTTTATAATCGATAATCGATAAATTATCATCATTATTTTGACTTTACGTTCTTTAGTTGCAGAAAATTCGGCACAATGACCAACATTAACTAAAAGATAGATGGTAAAATTGACAATATAGGATGCTCGAGTGACTTGTTTTTCTATTCGTTTAAACAACGGTGAATACGCATGATTGTCCTCATGTGGCAATAGTTTGACCCTACTTTTTTATCTCTCAGTTTGAGTTATTGTTTCTCGTTGCGAGCATCAAATGATGATTGTAATGGCCATTTTTTTCCAATTGCTTCTTTTTCCCCCTTTATTTGCAGTGATTGGTAAAAAAGTTGACATCCTTTTCAACAAAATCAAATTAAACCATGTGCGTACCAGCGATTAATAATCGACACCCCGATGAGTTTAGTTGACAATTATAAGACACGAGTCACTGAATTTTATCTTTTTTTTTCAATTCAATTTATTGGAGCTAGTACAAACTCGTTATGAGTCATTTATCTCAAATATTCGCCGAATATGATCCTTAATGGTTTTCTTTCTATATGAAAAAACTGTACGTTTTTTGCAAATACTAATTTACCGGGAAACATATTCTGTTACTTACTTTTATAATTATGTTCACTCTGTAATGAATGCTGGAAATTCCATACACTCGATAATCCACATTAATCCGCGAACTAGAATAAAAGAAGCATGACAAAGGCTCGCAACGACTTTTTCAATTAACCGAAGAAAGTAGTTTGGGATTGAAAAAGATGAGTGAACAAGGAATAGGGGGAGAAGAGAACAAACGGGAAAATCCGACTGAAAGAAAAGTAAGAAAGCAAGTGAAAAACTTACGTGCGTGGCGCGGCGTAGGTAAAGCGTATCGCGTCAAAGAGGCGAACTCAGCCCTCATCCTGCATTGGTCATCGTCAAAGTTGGCAGTCCTGCGAATTCAAATCGAACTGTCTTTAGTGACCAGCAATCTTATTTCTTCCTCACAACAAATCACCATGTTTTTGTTTGTTTGTTTAAAGAGAACAATTGGACGAAAGAAGGGTTTCCACCAACTTTATTTGTTCATTTCTTTTGTTGAATTTCGACGGTTGGTTTTGAATACAATAACGTGAAACGATGTCGCGCGATATTTTGGGAAATGGAGGCGTGATCGGAGGAACGCAGGCGGCGGAGCTTTGATAGGCGCGCGTGTCGCCGGTCACATGGCAACGATTGAACTCGACGGCGGCGACGGACAGGCTGGCGGCCGAGCCGCTCGGGTGCATTGATAGCGCCGCGGCGACGAGCGCGGCGACGAGCGCGGCGACGAGCGCGGCGAGAGCGCGCGCTCACGATAATATACACCGACCTCTTTCGAGAGCGCCGCCGAGCTTCCGGTCGGATCTTCCGCTTCTCGCCCTGAGTCAAGGTGCTCGGCCGACCGATTCGCTTCAGCCGTCTTACGCATTTTTTCCAATTTTACGCCTTTTTTCATTACGTCTCGCTGTTGCATAATTGTGATATTATTTGTCAAAAGTAGATTTTCTTTGACAAATGGTTAACACGTTTGCTGTTGATTGGTTCAAGTGGAAAAATGTTTAAGTGACTCAAGACTTATTACTAGACTAGTGTTTTGAAGAAATGAGAAAAGGAAAGCAAAGAAAGACGAAAGGACAGCTACGCGAGAACGTTCGATCAAGCGGGGAGGGAGTGTCTGAATCGTTCGATCAAGGTTACCACTAGCAAGTCATTGGCTTTCATTGGCTTGCCATCAGAACTTATGTGATTGTAATAAGAATATATGTCAATCTTTGAACAATAAACGTTTATGATTTATACAGTAAAACCTTCATCATTTCGTTCAACTAATCAACAATAGTTATCATCACTATTTAAACGTTCATGATTACTATTTAGTTTTCTTAATGCAGTATTCAAAGCGCCGAACATCAACGCGCCATTAGACCTTCAGTCCAAGTTTAGCGCCAAATTCAGGATCGCGAGCACGCACGAAACTGCGTCTTTGTCAGAGCGAGAATGTCCTTAATTGCAGCACCGACGATAACTCAATCGTAGAGCGAAACGTCACGGGTTGTAAAAACAGCGCGTTATTTCATCCGACCAACGGCAAGACCCCAATTCATTACGGCAAATTAAATTTCGAGTGTGTGCCGAGAATAAAGAAGCAACAGAAAAGAGGGAGAGAGAAAAAAAACGACGAATAAATTGCAAGAAAAACGACATGCAAACAAAGCCACCGAAAAGACGAAGCACGAGGAAGAAAAAGGCTGAATGTGGCGGGGGTCACGGGCAGGGGGCCGTCTACTCAGTGATTAAGCAAAGCATTCAATTTTGACACGAGGCCGCCTTTTTTCCGTCCCCGTTACACGCTCTTCCATGAAACACTTTCCTTCTGTAATTCGCGCGGTCATTAAAAGCGCCGTCCCGACTCGCTCTTCCATTGACTCATTTTTTCCTCTTACATCCCTCTACGACTATGTCCTTTTTCCAGAGAAAAGGACCAAACTTTTTTCTCACTTGCTCTCCGCTTTTCACGATTAAAGAAGGACAGATTCTTATTTCTTTTCCTTTGCTTTTTTCACCTCCTCAAAATAAGCAAAGTCTTTTTGCTATTTGGCCCCCCTCCAAAAAAAGAAGGCAAATTCTTTATCAACCCCCTTCTTTCTCCAGAAAAAAGAGCAAATGCTTTTTACAATGAGAGAAAAAAAAATCTGTTTGCCGTTTGCCCCCTTAGCTGGCTTTTCTGGAGAAAAGAGATGAATTCTTTATATTATCCGCTCCCTCCCTCTGACCGTTTATTTTCATACTCGAAATATTGTGGCAATCCAATTAACTGGCAATGAGCCTTTGATGCGCAGAAACGAGGATCCGACTTTTCAATTGCACTCGGGCCTCCCGTCGATTTTTTTCAATGGCTCCACGGAAAAGTGTATTGAAATGCATTGCATTTACGTCGGCAAAGAGCACTCGAGACGCGCGGGCCGAAACGAAAGAGCGACGTCGAGTCGTCCCAGATCCGCGGCTAATTCCTTCGGACACTTTTTCCCGCGCTCCCTTCTCCCACCCCTACATCGAACAGTCCTCGAGTGAAAACTGTTTTGCCACCTTGATATTCACGCATGTGGATGGATAAATGACTCGATCGAAAATAAAAGAAATTTTATTTAATTCAAAAAGATTTGAAAAAAATGCTAAAAGTTGATGAAAATAAAGTACTCGTTGGATAGAAATTTCAATGCAGTCATTTTTCTTATTTATTTTATTATCTAAAAGAATTAGTTATGATTAAGAGATGAAATTTATCTGGCACGTTCGTTTGACGATATCAACAAATGATGTAATTTTAATCGTTGTATACTTCGGGGTAATACAAAACTGATAACTTGATATCGAGTTGACTACTTTTAAGAAATAGAAAATTACTTTAAAGAGTTTACAAAGTTCGACAGTAGTTTAATCTTTCCATGGTCTAGGTTTTTTAAATAAAATGTAACGTACAATTGTTATTAAAAAGTAATAATAAAAGGTTTAAATCTCAACATTTAACATTAATGTTGTTAAAAAGTTACTCAAAAATTATAGCAATTGTAATAATAATTATAACCAATGTCTATATTTTCATTTGTTTATTTTTTATCTTTATGAGTAATACAATAATTTGGACTTGAAAGAATTCAATTTTTTAAATGCAATTTTTCAACTTGTTTGTTTTTTTTTACATAAAACCTTTCATAATATTTTGGATAAAGCGTGTGTAAAAAAGAATGAAAAAAAAAAAAAAAAAAGGTTTACTTTACAAGATTGTTTCGGAAACAACACATTACTAACTTTGCACGCATTATAAAGTAAGATAAACTTTAATACTAATTAAACCTATTTAATTATTCTGCTATTTCATCGTTTGCTTCAATTTCGTGTCCTTACGCAACAACTTTTCCACTTTTGCTACGCGTTCTAAACGTTACATAAACTTCGCGATTCATTATAAATTCATACGAAAAATTACATGATTCCCGCATTAACATGATTTTGCATAACAAAACGCAAATAAACAAATGTTCAGTCGTTCTAAACAAACAGCGCCCTCTCGCGATTGCCCAAGATTTGCAATTCAATCAAGGATCGGCCATTCGTCCGATTCGCGTCAACATTCATCTGTTGCAATGAAAATTTCCTTTCCGCGTGTTTATCTTGCGCTGAAATCACGACGATCGTTACATTATAACGTTCGGTCGGTGGAAAAATGATTATCTAATTGGAAATGGCAAGCCACTCGGGGGAAACGGAATCACGTTGCGTCGAGAAATAATTCGTCTGCAAAAAGTTTTCAACTTTTTTTGTCTTGATTCATTTCGTGAATTTTACATCCGAGGTTGTATTTGAAAAATTAAGCTTTTTATTTGCAATCAAATATATTTTACAAGTTCTTTACGTTAAAATGATTTATTTTTTTTTTTATTCGTGTGTTATATTTTATGTGGAAGAAAAACTATAAAAAGTTTGAAGTTAAATGTTTTCTTTTTTATTTTTTGTAAGGGAAGTAGGGAGTGTAAGGGAAACGGGGAAAAAAGAAAGAAAGAAAAAAGCTAAGAATTGCAGGAAATGACAAGTGAAAAAAACAAATGCAGAAATATATCTCGCAAGCGGGGAAAAAGGCGCATGGCTTTGAATATTTGACGGATATTGGATTGCCGGCGAGGTAATATTGTCCTGGGAAAATACGTGATGGGGTTGTCGAAGGTCCATTCCGCGCGGCGCTTTCATGCACGAGCCGAGCGACGAGCGAGGATTCGCGCGGACAAAACGTGGTGCATCGGAAGAACGTGGCTCGGAAACGCACAGTAGGTTACGAGACAATTTCCATCAGCTCAACGACAATTGAGTGGACGCTGCGATCGTTTACAAGTGAATAGGATTTTAAATTGCCGCTTTTGCCGTCGCGTTACATGCAGCTCATCTGCTCCGGTCAAGTCATTTTTATCAATAACATTTCGCGCAATAAAAAAAAGTTACATTTTCGACGTTTATTAATATACAAAGAAAATAATCAAGTATAATTGAATAAATTACATTAATATTGTAAAACCTCAAATATTCGCGTGAATAAAAACGCTGTATATAATTGGACGTATGAATTACAGACATTGCGAGTAACGTAATTACAACGCCTTAGTTGAAAAAGTTACACTTTTTAACATTGACATAGTCAGTTGATAACGGCAACGCGTTACTTTTAAATGCAAGAAACGCTAACGCGTCACGTTGTTAACACCAAGTAACAATAATGGTTACGAGTTAAGCTGAATGCACATGATGTTCTCGTAACCACGCCAATCTGTATCAGAATAAATTGACTTTATTTTATAACAATTGCATTTACGCAATTTATATAACAGAAAAATATTTGTATCCTTATAATGATCAGAAACACTTTCATTAGGAACTCAAGAAAAATCCCTTTCCTGATTACAACAGTCTAATCTAATTGTAACGAGTAAAATGGATGTTTTTCAATTTTCAACTTAACGATTGTCCACGATAACTGGGCGTCGGCTTAAAATGGTAAAATGTTGCATTATTTTGTTATTTAATATTGATTAGTTTATGTGGATTGCAGATTTTATCGGTCGTTTCGTTACAAAAGTACTTAATAGCAGCTTCCAATGTCTGATTCAAGGTATAAATACCACCATGGCATCATTAGCATAACATTGATCTTTGTCTCAAATCATTAGTATCATTAATACTTTGGGTGTTAGGTACAATTCGAGAGACGATAATCAAACACGCGCTAATTAAGAGCGGATCCACCTTGTGAACGCAATTCCAACTGCTTTTACACTAGCCGAAAGACATTTCGTTCTTGGGCGAACAAAATGTTCGTCTTATATTCATTTTCGCAGTAAAAATTTCAAGTTTGACGAAGGGACTTTTTCCCCCGTTCGCTTGACTTGGTGCACACAGATGAAAAGCAGTTGATGCGAAGCAGATGAAAGGACTGCGTCTGTGAGACCAAGTGGCACCACTCGTAGGACAAAGTGGAAATGTTGATTAGTCGTATTTTCGCGAGTTTTTCAATGACGAAGATTGAAAGCTGCCTCGCGGAGAAGGAACACTCGAGAGAAAAGATTGTTTAATATCTTTCTTGTTAAAGCGAAAATGGATGAAATGTTAAAATCAGATGAAATTGTTGTGGGTGTGATAAGCTCTTGTAGAAATGTAAAATTCCCATTTAGAATTTCTTCAGAGTTGAACATGAGAAATAGATTATCATATTTTGCTAACAGACGTACGATAAATAAGTGGAAAAATTGTAAGCTACTTTTCAGCTGACTTGGGCCAAGTTGTGGTGCTAATTTTTTGGACCTGACTTGCTGATGAGTTTGAAATTGTTTGATACAGTTTTCTTAAATCGATTCAAAGGAATGCAAAGGAAACAAACACAAATGATTAGTTAACTTGAAGTCTTACCTCCTGAATGGAGACGAGTGCGTGAACGATGAGACGATGCGTCGTGCTTGTCCTTGAGACCGTCAGCCGGAGTCATCGTTCTGGAAAAAATGACAAACGAAATTGACAGTTAATTAGCCATCGTCTACTAAAATGTGACGCAATATAATTGCAATTACTAATCAACTAATCAACAATGTGACGACAGTTTGAATAACAAAGCACGCAGATATGACGTACGTTTATCTGCGGACCACAGACGGACCACATCTGGTGTTGCAATCGGAAATTGTCGTTGTCGCGGATGATTAGATCAAGCGGATAATGACTGGGAATAAGACACTTTTCATGCACATTTCATCACGACCGCGCAGATACTTTCGTTTAACATTGCCGAGTGAAATGTTCGAAACGTTCCAAATACTTTTTTTCTTCTTCTTCATTATATCATAATGTTTGTCTCTCCTTTCAACAACTTTGTTCAGATGCGAGTGAAAAAGTGAATTAAAAATAGATGCCTTCGTCGGTGAAATAGCTAAAAGGACTCGCAATTATGTAGGTTGGCCGAATTGACCAACAATTCGGGACCGGGAACAATGCGGACGTTCGTATAACGCTCACCAATTCTCGACGAAATCCGACGCGCCGCTGCCAGAATCTCCAGCGCCGTCTGCTCAAATTTGGCCAGCCTCGTTCCCCCTGGAAATCAGAACGTGTGAATAATCAAATTATATTCCGACATATATCGTATAGTGAAACAAAGTGAATTTTTCAGTTGTCTGGACGGAAAAGGCGTATTGCAGGGCCAAGTATTCATTCTCCATCGATCTTTTTTTTTTTTTTTTTTAATCAATCGATTATCACAAGTACGTTAATGTTGCGCAACAAAACAACTAATATAATAGTAATCAAAGAAAAAAGACAAACAAGTCGATTATGATTAATTGTCATATTTTCTTCAAATGTTAATCGAACGAATAAAGTTTGGAAAAAACGTGACTGGAAAAATAAATTGATAACCATTGTCCGACCGTGCGACCATTCTTTACGAATATTGGAGCGATATTAAAGTTACAAAAAAAGTTGAAAATGTTCTTCTTCTTTTTTTAATCACAGATTTAATCACAGATAGCAATTAACGAATTATAAAAAAAATAATACTTAATATTGCATTCTTAAAAAGTTGGTGATCCTTAAAGTAACTTGAAAGCGTTGTCAAATTGTAATAGCAGTGAGTTATAGTTTGTAAAGTGGTGGGAAAAAAGGTAACTTGTATTGGCACAAGTTCAATGTAAACATTGAAAGAAATAAAATTTCGAACAATTACTTTTGTTTCTTTTTTTATTTCAAGTTTCCACAGTTGATTCCTTCTTTTCTCCGTCTCTAATTGAATACCTACTGGAAGAAGAGACATTTCAATCAATTCCACCGATGCGTTAAGTACGGTAACTGCTCGATCATTGATTAATATTTATTGCTTTGTAATCGAATCGAAAAATCAATCGTTCAATTTTTCCCCATCTAACGATCAATACTTCCGTGACGCAAGGAACTCTTGTTTGCGCCATTTATAATCCAAAAGCAATTAAATCAATAAACGACGAATGCGCAAGGTATCCGCTTTCATGAGTCGTTTTTCCAAAATAATTGTTTCTTCGCATTTCGCTCATTTAAATTTGACTGCCAAGATAATTTATTTTCTAATTAAAATAATAAATCTTTTTGAACGCGCGACTTGACTCTGGCATGCGAATTGATTATCAGAACTAAAAGAGGCAAGTATTAGCAATCGATAACACGTAAGCTCGAAGAAATTCGGCGAGATTTGGATGTTCGATTATTGTATTATTTGAGATAGCACTGATTAATACTCGCCAACCAAACAAAATGTATCAACCTATCAAGTACATTTATGTACATTTATTTAGCTAATCAAACTGCTTGCAGAAGCAGTTGAAACGCTCTTTTGCTGCGTGTTTATTGCAACGGATCGTAATATCGCTTGTCGCAAAAAACACACGCTTCAGACAATTATTTCCCACCGCTCGACTCATCTGATGCATGATGAACTTATTATAAACGCAAATATTATTATTTCTCAGAACGAATATCATTTTGAGCCACGGCACATAAGAACAAAATAAGAAGAAAAACGATAAGAAATCAAACATTAATCTCTTTCGACGTGGCCAATTGGCAATTTGGAAATTTTCCAATTGAGACACTTGAATTTATAGCGATTGTCCTCTGATTTGACGAGGACTTTTTGCAGAGTTTAAACAAATGGCACCGAAATAACAAAATACCACTAGTTTAATAGACAAAAGAGCAAGGACGTGAAATTTATGTGCAGGAAGTTTGCAACGTTTAATTTGCAACGAATTTGGACTTAGAAAAATTTTGATCGAACAAAATTTTTTTTTACAGAAATGCTAAAATTGTATGTAATTAATAAAAAAAATATGAATTATCAATAAAATCAATATAAACAAACAATTAAGATAGATGATACAAATTATATATAAAAAAAGTTAGCA
>JABFOV010005521.1:0-11929 GCA_022817685.1 Aradophagus sp. ZL-2020
CTATGAATGTGAAGAACATGAGCATGACTACTGGACATATATGTGAAGTGGCACATGGGAGAACTAGTCGACATAAGATGCGGATGCGTGCTTACAATGTTTCATTTTGTTCTGTGTTTTAATTATTTATTTTTTCGTTATTTGACATATAAATAAATATTATAATGAATATAAAACATAAACACTGTCAGTGAGAATAATTTTGCGCTGATACGTATTGAATGAGCGACGGTGGGGTGCTGGGGATGTTGGGGGACTGTGGCAGGAGAAATCAATGTTTCTACCTGTGAACAGTTTAAGAGTACAAATAATTGCAATATAAAGATAATTCGTTTTCAAATAAATCTATGAGTGAATTTATAATTTATAAGCAATTGGCGTTGATTATTGCATTAATTCATATTAATGAAATTTAAATTAATTTTATATTTCCTTTAATCAGGAGAGACAGCTAAAGGAGATTATCCATTAGAATGTGTTCGCACGATGGCCAACATTTGTAAAGAAGCAGAAGCAGCTATTTGGCAAACACAGATCTTCTCTGATCTTACTAGCAAAGCTATCCCCCCTATTGACGCTACTCACGCAGCTGCTATTGCTTCAGTTGAAGCTTCCATCAAGACATCGGCGAAAGCTATTATTGTCATTACTACTAGTGGCAGATCGGCACATTTACTTTCAAAGTACAGACCGCGGTGCCCAATTATTGCAGTTACAAGATTTGCCCAAGTCGCCAGACAGTGTCATTTGTATCGTGGTATCTTGCCACTTCAATATCTTGGTATGATAATTTTATTTAGAGGAATGTTAGTTAACATTTAGAATAATGTTATTAAATAATTTTTAAGAGATCATACACATTGTATACCGCATAGAACAACATTCGAGTGCTTGTTAAACTTTTTTTTCCTATACTCATCCCGTTCAGCCTAGTTTGGCCTGGAACTTCTCGGGTTATTCCCAAATCCTTCCTTTAATATCTTTTCCTTTTTATTTTTTTCCTTCCCATTGAAAAACCCTTTCTATCCTAACTATTGAAAACCTTCCTATCGAGAATTGAACTCCTGTCCCCACGCTCACCAAGCAGACGCCTTCACCACTACACCAAGGTGCCAGGTTTTGTTGAACTTTTTGGACAATACAAAATTATAAATCTACTACTTCTATCTTTAATATGAATATTATTTGACTTCTTAGAAAATCCAATGTCCGATTGGTTGAAGGACGTTGATGCTCGTGTACAATTTGGTATCAAATTCGGCAAAAGTCGAGGATTCATAACTGCTGGAGATTCTGTTATTGTAGTCACTGGATGGAAACAAGGATCTGGATTTACCAATACTCTCCGCATTGTGTATGTAGAATCAGAATCTGATAGGCTTTGTAATGTAATCAAATGCTGTTTTAACATTAATGACATTGCTTCAACTTTATTCTGATGGTATAAATGAAACAAAATTATATAAAAATCCAATTTTCATTCCTGGAATCGTATCATTATAACATTGAATCTTCCCAAACGATGTCATTCTATATCAATGTTCTATCAAGATTAATATAAACCTTAACAAGTAAAGTTATTTTATGATTTTTTCTTATATTTAAACGAAATACTGATTACTGATTGTAATGTTATTCTTTGCAGGACCGTTGATTGAGTGATTTTCAACGAGTTGGAATAGAAAATTTGATTTGATTATTTCAACAAAATATAAATAACGTAATTGATAATATTATTTATGATGATGATCAACTGTTAAAAGCATCAGTCAATTTTAAAGACAAGGTAATTTGGATAAAAATTTTAAAAGAAAATGTTAGATACAGTATTATTTTGTTGTTCTATATAAAAGAGAAATCAAGAATATACTTTAAAATCAAGAAGAGAAAAAAGAAATATAATAAAATATTTTGCTGTAGTTAATGTGTAAATTAATAAAATATTGAATTCTATAAATGTTTTTTATTTACAATTAAACCTTTTCCACATGTATTAAAAAAAAGTTACTGCTTCTCCATCTGTAAAAATATAATACTTTGTTCAGTTTATTTAATTTTTTTTTCTTACAATAACAAAATCTATTAATTTATAGTTTAACCAAGAAATTGTTATATGAAGTATGTTCAGAGATAAATAGGCAGACAATTTTGAATTCAGAAAAAATACTACGGACATCACTGAGTAACTAAATGGACGTTCTTAATTGAAATTTCAAAAGAATTTTAAACAAAAGTATAAATTGAAAATATGTAATTATTTTATTTCATACAAAAGCTTATAGTACAATTTATTTATTACGCATATTGATTTTCTTAACATCAGTTTGATCAATTTCTTCTACAATATTAGGTATAAGATCAATAAGTTCATCTTTTGATAATTTAAAATCATGATCTAACCAAACATTTTTTAAACTTTTTATCACACTGCCGATCAGCTTTGGGTTATCTACATGATTTCTTATTAAGTTTCCATTAATGGGAAAACGAGGAAGGTGCCATTTCTCAAACTTGTTCAATGTATCCACATATCCCAAGTATTTTAGCAACTGAATTATATATTCTCTTTTAGCTTCCATTTTTCCTACTTCATGTAAAAGCATATGTTGATAAGGTCTGATCCCATCACCCTCAAGCTCTTTATTTCTGTTTCCCACAATAAATAACATTAAATCCCTATTAAAAGCTGACAACTTCAATCTCATGTGAAATGCCAGTACTTCGTTTTCATTTCTTAGAAGAGCTGCGAGTGCGGTTATAGGTAGCAATTTCAAATTGTTTTTTTGTGCACGCAAAACGACCTCATTAAACATTTCAACATCGGGATTGTCTTGTAATCCAATGTACTTGCTTAAACCACATTCAATAATTTTATTCATGAGTTCACGAGAATGATTCCCTTCTAAGATTTTACTTAGCTCTACCCAAATTCTTTCACCAGAAATACGTTGTAGTCCTGCAACGTTGTCTTTTATTGCTTGAATAGTTTGTTCATCATGTTTATCAGGATCTTCAGCGATTCGGCCATAAAAACGAAAATACCTACAAAGACATTATAGAATTATAAAAAATCAATAATATTTTATTGTATAAAGATGAAAATTTGATGATTTTATGAGATGAAGTAGTGTTAAAAAATATTCATTGGTCACAATGTTATGCATGATAAATTTTGTAAAAAGTGCAAAAAAGAAAATTTCGTATTTCTTTTTATTCCTTCAAAACATTAATTCATAAAAATATGTATATTGAGAGTTGTTGCAATTAAATTTTATAATAAAAAACTTACACGGAAAGAAAAATCAGACAAATGTAATAAGTTCACTCAATATACTAATTCAGGGAAATATTGTTATTTATAGAAACGTTCTAAATTGTTTTTTTTAGTTGCTACCTTAAAATTCTTAAGAAATCTTCTTGAATCCTAGTAACTGGATCGCCAACAAAGACAATTCTACGTTTCTGAAGATCATCATACCCAAAGAAATAATCATACACGTTGCCTTCGAAGTCTAGAAACATTGAATTTATTGTAAGATCTCTTCTATTTGCATCCAGTTTCCAATCTGTTGTGAAAGCAATTTCCGCATGTCTTCCATCAGTTACCACATCTATCCTAAGTGTGGTAACTTCAAAATTTTCTTTATCGTTGATCCGAGCTGTGATGGTTCCATGTTTTTCTCCATTATCATTTATCATTCTAATTTCTTCTTTAGTGAACATTTCTTTCATTTGCTGCGGTGTTGCAGTTGTGGCAAAATCAAGATCTTGTGGTGTTATCTTCATTAAAATATCACGCACGGCCCCACCAGCCACTCGTATTTCATAATTATATTTTTTGAAAATTTCTGTAAGACGTTTCAGTTCGTCTGTAAAAATTGAATGAAACTCTGGGGTGTCTAATTTCATAATTATTGGATCCTTTCTATGAGGAGCTGTTTCCATAATGTTTATTTTTCTTAAAATCCACTGTGAATATGATTTATTTCTCTTAAATAGCTGTAAAAATGTTTTTGATATAATTAATATAATTTGATGACAATATACATAATTAAGAAAAATTTAAATACGTTTTAATGTATTCCAAATTTAATCCAATTATCTTGATTGGATATTATTGGAATTAAATATTTTGAATAAACTGCAGTTTAAATAATAATTATGACTTTAAACCAGTAAATTTAAAATAACATTTGCCAAATGATAACATAAATAGTGACATATGTTTTGAAATTTATTTAGAAACACAAAATCAGGTTGTAGATGAAATTTCTAAGTTAACAAAACAAGTATAATTAAATATATATTAATAAAAAATGAAAAAAAAAAAATAAATATATTAAAAATTGTTTATTCAATGATAAATTCATGTTTGAAAATTAATTCAGGTAAAATTAATTGATTAAAACTGCCGCTATTTGATATAGAAAAATGTATTCTTTTTAATTTATGTTTTCTAATAAACGTTGGAAATTTCATAAATACATAAATGAGGTTAGAAATAAAACAAGCTAAACTGTAAATAATAATATTATTTTTATTTCAACTGTTTCTTAAATACAAAAGATTCTTGTGTTAATTTTTATAAAAATCATTGATTAATCATGAAAATCATTTGAAATGACAAAAGTTGTCATGTACTTACCCGAAGGGAATCCCAACAAAATTGACGTTTAATATGATTAGCAAGGATAAAGCCAAATTTCATACTTAATGGAGTATTCGTAATTAGTTCATTTGTCTTCAATTATTTATTCACTTACTTTTTTCTATATATTCATCGATATAAAAGAACAACATTATGTTTTCTTATCTCACATTCCCCTTCCTCACTTTCGTACTCTCCTCTGTTAACCGTGGGTTACGAAAGTTGGTTACTTCTATCTTTTTTTAATTCGATAAAAATGTACGCGATAAAAGATATATCAAGTAAAGTTTGTTTAACCTAGCGTGATCTAGTTCTAAGAGGCACGTGCGATAAAGACAGGGAAATAACGTGTTCTCATTTTACATGCGCGGAGCACACAATAAATGATTATCCCATCGAATAGACTGCACATTAAATCTTGTGTTGCGCTATCTAGCAAACAGCTAATAAAAGTACACTACGTCACAATATTATTGCAGTGTTGATCAGCCGAACGAATCAACCGAATCGACGGTGTTGATTTGCCGCTCAAAGTCGGAGTAATTGTCGATTTCCAGCTTTTCACGTTGTGTGATATTTACAGGTATTGCATTCTTTGAATCGTTCATATTTTAATATCACATTGTATTTTAAATTTATTTTTTCTGACTACAATATTGTTAAATTAAATTTACTGCGATTTATTTTCATACTGAGCATTTTTTTTGTTTTTTTTTTTTTTTTAATGAAAAAATTAACATTAATAATTTTTAAAATACGTAATATCAAATAAAAAATTATGATAATATTACTTTGTTTCAATATTTGGTTCGAAATGTCCGAGTAATTATTTATAATTAACGTGTTGAACAACTGAATCATTGTGCAATTTCAAAATGATTCTCGTTAGGTGTAAATTATGAAAAATTACTGGGACATTTTTATCAGGGAGAATTGTAATTTCATTAAAGTTTCATTTAGTTTCATTGAATTTATTTGTATAAGAATTTTGCTTTGATAATTTTTTTAATTGATACAAATTAAAGAAAAATGTCTGCGGTGTTTCATTTTCATTTTTTTTTTTTTTTTTCAATGTTTTTGTAATATCAATATTTTTAATTCAAATATATATTTGTATGTATAGAATACAATCAGACATACAAAAATAAGATTGATTTTTATAATATCTAAGAAATATATAAAATTAAAGAAAACAATGACACCAAGCTGTAATATCATTTTTTAAAAATCAATCATTTTGATTGATTCATTGCAATAAAGAAGCAAATAGTTTCATTGATTGTATAATTCTTCACTAGGTAAAAGAAGAATTACGAGCTGACGATGTTTTAATTACGCACTGATAATCATTTTGTATCACGTCGATTTCCAAGAAAAATAATATAAATATGGTTTCTTTCTCAGTTTTTAAAATTTTGAAAGTAGGTATGAAAACAGTATCTTTTATCTCTCTTGTCTTATCATCTCTTGTCTCACAATACTGAATGTAGTTTAGTTACTAAAATTAGATTCAATAATATTGACCAATAGTAATCAATTATTATGTTAGCCAAAGTAATTGAAAGTTTAAAAATATGTGTACGTCAGTATTGTTAGGTAATTCGACTATACAAATGAATCATAATGACCTAATACAATTATTGGTTCAAATCTTGTTAGATTCAGCTCCTTTATTATTCAATTGTTTGTGAATTGCTGTATGTCTATATATACTTATATTAAAAATATTTATTTTTACATGACTATGCAATATACATTTGTTTAATTGTAATAACTAGAAAAATTAAAACAAAATTGTCGTGATTTTTAATTTTATTTGATTATATATTTTATAAATATATTGTGAATATGTACATGATCAAAAATGAATTTCATATATAATATTAAATTGCACATTTTCATTTAATTTAATTAATAATTTAGCCCTGTTTTGATTACTTTGCGTGATCGATGTAATTTGCTGTCTTAATGTGTTAGATGCATAGTTAGAGCATATGTTATTTTGTTTCATAATTGAACATCTGCTTGTCATTAAATTCATTAACTGATTCTATCATTCATTAATCAATTCATACGTTTGGTCTAATTTTTTTGTTTAATTAGTTACTTTAAAATTGAATCATAAAACAATTGAATAAATCAATATACGATGAGCAATGTATATGTTTTTAAAATATCATTAATGAATTAAAAATTCTTTTGTTCAAATTTATACAATGCCTCAGGAATCAACACAATGTTTCAAAAAGGACCTCGTCCACTTGTTGTTTGTGGTCCGTCTGGAAGTGGTAAAAGTACATTGCTGAAACGTTTGTTCGATGAATTTCCAGACACATTTGGATTTTCAGTTTCCCATACTACAAGGTATAAATTCATTTCATGCATTTATTTATTTGTACATTCAATTTGAAATTACCACTGATTGGGTTGATTGAATTCAATTGTCACTCAATGTGAATTTGATTGTTCCTGCATGTTTGACAAAGATTTTTTAAATAAAATTTATATTCTCATGTTTTGTTGCAAATGTTTCAGTTGCAATTTAAATTTACCAGCAGATGTATTAAAATACATTAACATATTTTTTTTAATAATATTAAATGGAATTTAAAATTTCTTTCTGCTTTCTAGGAAACCTAGACCAGGAGAAGAGCATGGAAAACATTATTATTTTATCGACAGAGATGAGATGGAAAAACGGATAAAGGAAGGGGAGTTTATTGAACATGCCTGCTTCAGTAATAATATTTATGGAACTAGGTATAGTTTTTATTTACCATAGCTTAAACAAAAATTTATTGTTTTTAAAGTTAGAATTCCTCAATTTATGATTAATCAATTCAAATTTTGTATAAATGTTCTGTACAGGTAATTATTATGTTTATATTATTTAATTTAGGAAAATTGCGACACTTTGTTGTCTTAGGCATACTAATTATGTTAAAATTGAATGCTTTCATTTGTAGTGTAATTATAGTTAATCATCATGAAATCAAAAAATAATAAATAATAAACGAATTTAGTAAACGAGCCGTCGAAGATGTCCAACGTGCTGGAAAAATGTGTGTTTTGGACATTGATGTTCAAGGCGTCAAACAAATCAAGCAAAGCTCTTTGGATCCATTATACGTTTTTATAAAACCTCCATCTATTCAAGAGTTACAGAGAAGGTTAATCAATCGAAAAACTGAGTCAGAAGAATCACTGAAGGCTCGATTGGCTGCAGCTGAGTTGGAGATAAAATATGGTAAGTTAAATTCTTATGCATTTATATAAATGCGTACAACATTTAACATACATTTAATAATAATTTTATAATAAAGCATATATTGATCTTTAATTTTCAAATAGTCCAAAGTTGTTTGAAAAGCTGAAATAAACCTCTTCAAATTGAAATGTGTTAAATATTTGTAAAGATGTTAAATAAGATATAAGATAGTAAATGAGCAATTTTTAGAAATTATTAATAAAATAAAAAACGTTTTCAGGCGAAGAACCAGGGAATTTTCATATTGTCATAGAAAACAAAGATGTTGGTAAGGCGTATGAAACATTACGAAAATTTATCGTTAATGAACTCAAGAAACAAAATCAAACAGGTATGTGCCCGTTCTTTTTCATCATGCTATTTCTGTGATTTACTTTAAAAAATATATTAATAAGTTTCAATGAAGGAGTCAAAAATTTAAAAAGAAAATGTTACATTAAATTAAGACTTACTTCTTTCGTTTTTTTGCAGAAGAAAACGAATCTCGATCGACATAATATACAACAGTTTATGCCAGTCTATTCAAAGTAGGTTTACATTTTGGAATCATTCATTTTTTTTAATATCTCGTTACTAATTTAGCATTTTATCTCATAGACTGCAAGTTCAAGATTAGGGGGACAAAATACCCAAAACGACAATTTAATTATATTTTGATAAATTTTATTTATATTTATTTTAACAGTGGTATATAACAGTCACAAAAATAATTGGTTATATATATATATATACATATTAGTGATATTTTGACTTAAAAATTATTGCATGATGAGTTCAAGTAAATGAATTAAAATACTCGTAAATGAGTAAGCAAAGAAATAACAAAAATTAATCAAGAATTGCAAATTTCAATTTCGCTCGTTTTGCGTCTTCTTAATCAATTGAAATTTCTAGAAAAGTAAACAGAAAAAATAATAGTAGATCAAAATGAAATGAAAGTTCCGTTAGATTTCTACATGTACATGACATTTACAGATTTATATAAAATTTTATTTTCGTAAAAAAAAAAAATGGTAATAAAAATAGCTTGAAATTCCTAAGCAGAAAATTCGAAACCACAATTTTTAATAGAGTACAAACGAGTGTAAAAGAAGCACAAAAACATGGTATCTTACTAATATTGGCATTACCCGTTTGAACTCCAGTAAAAATTTTATTTTTCAAATTTTCTGTTAAACAGTATTTACATCTTTTCATTGCAATAGGCAAAGAATGTAAATGGCTGTATTTTATTCTTATGCGTGAATGAGAATTCACGTTTACACTATACAAACAAGTTTAATACGCTATAAATTATATTATTGCTTGTTACAGTTAAATAAATGTAGTTTCAAAACACTCAAAATACTATAAACTGATTATATGTATGATTAACGTCTGATCAAATATGATTAATCTCTATAAAAATATTATATTACATAATATTATATATTATAAAATATTATAAAAATTTTTAAAATAACTTTTTTCCTAAGTCGAACCATAATAATATTTCTGTAATACTACTTTTTGACAAACAATACCCCAGAAATATTATTTTAGGAGGACATAGACGTATATTTTTTAGTACAATCAAACCTTGACTATTGTTGTTATTCTTCAGCTCAGATAGCTAGTCAAGGTTTGACTGTATTATTTTGTTATAGGGATCAAATCGTATCCTGTAGTTGCGCCAAATTAATATATACACTAAAAATTGCTCTTGCGAAAGTGTCTCAATGTGCGGTGTCTTTAACTTTGACAGTTATTGTTTTAAATTCAGACGCTATATATAAATCTATAAACTAGTCATCAGTATCTTGTTTTAAGACATAATTGTATTAACTTAAACGTCTTTGTCGAGTAATTTTTACATTTATACAATTATTAACAACTAATGTCAAATAATAAGTATAGATTCTCTGATCTCAGTTTTTACAACAATATATTTTCATAATCACTATAGTGATTATGAAAATCGGCTTGTATGTTTCTTTGAAAAAGTGTGTTTGTTTTTTAAGCATAACATTTTCAATATTTGATACAGTACTGTTTATTTTGGCGCAATTGCAAAAACATCACATTGTCAACGCTTCTCAAAATGTGCGTGTTCATATACGATATTTTCAACATTTGCAGAATTTTTTATATATCTATGAAAAGCTTTTTTGTATTTTTGTCAAAACTTGCATTGCCAAGTTTGTTCATGTATCAATTCACTGAAAAAGAAAAGCCATCAAAATTTCTGTCATAAACACAGGAACTTCTGAGTAAGAATTCTTGTGTGTATCACTGAAATCTTTTTTCAATATTTATCAAGTATGCGTTATTAATATATGGGTATAAGTTTTTTGCTATGCGTAGATTTTTATTCAAGATCACATACATTTTTATATTTGTAAATTATGTGCTACTGTACCCGAAAAAACAATTATAATGATTGTCATAAGTGAAATTTTATGTTGATGATTTACTATCAGATTTTTCTAAGAAAATACATAATAAGTAGTTTCATAGCATCTTTTATAGAAAAACAAGCATCTACTAGTGTGAAAAGTAATTGCTTTCCTCACTCGTATATGTTTTATTCACAAATAGAGAAAGAAACATCTTGTTTTACTGAAAGCAATTCTTTTTACAGCGTATGTAGAAAAAATTATTATTCAAGGTGTATTAAAATTTCAATCAATTACATCAAAGATTATTAGATTGAATTAATACAAAGTTTGTTTGAAATTCTTGAAAGTTCAATCACGCAAAGTTATATTTATGAATCCTTGTGATTGTTTTTTCGGAGTGTTTTTATTCTGCCAGCGAGAATTTGTAATATTGTATAGATTCTTTTTGTTTGATAAGTTGCATACAAAATAAGTTGTAATGAAAAGAAGAAATTAAATGACCTTGAGAGACGACTTGTTGTGTAATAATTTATTTCTCTTTTTCTTTTCTTTATTATTTCACTAATCACAAATAATTTATGTACAAAAATCGACAACAATAACAATGGACGTAGATTATTTTAAAGTGTGCCATACGATAACTGGTTTTCTTGGGTTTTGTAATACAGAAAACCAGTGGAGCCGCTCTGTGGGGCCACGTACACCTTTACCTAATGCAACTTTTCCTAGATATACGTCCTGACTCTTTTTATACGAATTCATTGATCCTTCGCTATCACTTTCAACGTTCGTCGTTGTTTCATTAATTGTCGTCTGTGATAATTGATTGAGTTTAGTATTCAGTAAAATTATGAATGTGTTGAGAAAAATATAATAATTAAAATTGCTTTACCTTACTGCACAGTGTCACCAGGAACTGTAAAGTATCGATTTGATTAGCCGGCAAATCAAAAGTCAAAGTTTCGTTGAATTCCGGCTGCAAAGTACCTGTCAAAAATTTCGTCTTGCGTTTCTTCAGTTTTTTCCCTGTTTTTCCATTTAACATGAATATTTTAACAAAAGGATCTGCAATGAATCAAGCATTTTAATTACGATTCGCATAAAACAATATACATTTGATGCTTGCGAATTTGTTTGCAACACTTACGAAAGCGGTCTATACTCGGTACTGAAGATATAAGTTTTATATCGCGCAGTTTCATCACGTTAATTGTCAGTCGTTGCGCAGTTGGTAAATAACTTATTCCTAATAGAATCTTTCCGAATTCCTGAAGTAAGATGAATAGGTATTACAAATGCGATCAAACGAGATTTCAGTTTTTTCCTTCTTTAGGAATATTCTACTGTAGAATAAGATGGTAAGTTTTTTCTTTGTTCTTTTTTTTTTTTTTTTTTTTTTTTTAATGTATATTTTTCTTATTAAAACAAAAAAATTTTTTTATTTGTTTTAAATTTTTTTTTTAAATTTATTTAACCATTTTTAAAATAAAAATAAATTTTTTGTTGTTTTAAAAAAAATTTTTTTTTTTATTTATTATGATTTTATTTTATTTTATATATTTGAATATTTTTTTCTGTTTTTATTTTTTTTTTTTTATTTTTTTTTTAAAATAAAATCTTTCTTTTATATACTTT
>JABFOV010005522.1:0-11929 GCA_022817685.1 Aradophagus sp. ZL-2020
GATTTAACTTGTGCACATCCTTGTCGATGACCCAGGAGATAGAAACCACCTGGTGCACTGCCCTGACGATTACCTGGGTAATCGCATCCACCTGGTGCAATTCGTTGGTGATGGCCCAGCTGATCGATCGAAGTGCACCAGGTGAATGCGATTGCCTGGGTTATCGACAAGGATGTGAACCAGTTAAATTCTATCACCCGGGGTATCATCAGAAAATTGCACCAGGTGAATTTGTTCACACGGGTTATCATCTGTGAAGTGAACTGGGTGTATTTTCTTAATCCGGATCCTCCATTTTTATAAAAATAATGTAAGTGAAGAAATAAAATTCGTGCTGGCAGCGCAGCCAGCGCGTGTTTCGAACACGCCTTATATATATGTTATATTTTATGAGTTGAAAACACTATATGACCCCAAGAACAAAATTAATTTCATCATTAAGATTTAAAAATTAAACGTATTCAACATTAAATATTAATTTGAACGCCATTTCCGTGATGGCGCAGATTTTAGTTTTACGAAAATCAATTTATCGCCAAAACGGATAACGATAATGAGCTGAATTAAACAGTTTTTTATTCCTTATGAACAGGGCTATCTATGCTATTCAGTCCTCTTCAAAAGGTCAAGTTGAACTGTAAAAAAAAAAAACAATTTTCTATTAAAAAACGCAATATTTTTAGTTTTTTTAATCTTTTTTTCAGTGACTTTCTATAATTGCAGCTGCTGCGGTGTATAAAAATGATTTGTTTAGCTCCGTTTGAGACAAAAAAATGCAGTAAAACATAAAAGATCGTTAAAATTTAAGTTAGTGCAACCTCAGTGACATGCAGTTGCTAAATAGCGTAAAAAACACATTATTCTCAGATTAGAGTTGTAGGTACAAGAAAAACGAATCAAAACCAATGTCGAAATTGTTTTTTTGTCGCCCAGAATAGGTCTGAATGAATAAAAAAGTCTTTTGTTCTGAGGGCCGATTCGACTATCTTAACCCGCTACCCCCTTTGGCATTACAGGAAAATTGAGGCAATTTTAAAGCAAAAATGTTGCTTTCTTCAGATATTCAAAGTGTCCTTGCATGGTGGATCAAAATAGCCAGTAAACCTGTTGTAATGAAACATGTTGGTGTAATGGATTACAAATTTTAAATTTTTTCAGATGCGTCGAACTCAGGATGGGGTGTTGTGTGTAATGATAAAATATCTCATGATTGGTGGAAGAAGTCGGAGAGCCAGGAGTCTATCAATTGGCGGGAATTAAAGGCTGCCTTCTACGGTCTAAAAATTTTTGCAGATAAAGTTCGCTCTTGTCAAGTCCTTTTAAGTATTGACAACACGACGGCCATAAGTTATATAAACCGAATGGGTGTCACACGATATCCTAAATTAGCAGAAATGGCCAAGTTGATTTGGTAATGGCGTGAAGAAAGAAACCTTTGGATTTTCGCTTCATACATCTCCTCAAAGGAGAATTGGCGTACAGATGCAGAATCGCGAGTCATACCCAAGGAAAGTAAATGATCGTTATGTAACCAAACCTTTAACTTCATTAACATGACTTGGGGAGAGTTTGATATAGATTTATTTGCGTCCAGGGTAAATCGAAAATGCGAGCGTTTTATATCATGGTTTCCTGATCCAGAAGCTGAGTCGGTAGATGTCTTTACACTATCATGGGACAATTTTTATTTTTACGCTTTTCCCCCATTTTCTATGATTCTGAAGTATCTGCAGAAAATAGTGGCGGATAAAGCGGAAGGGGTGTTAGTAGTTCCGAATTGGCCTACCCAGCCATATTTTCTGCTTTTTCAGGACTTGTTAATTGCTCAACCCATTGTGTTGTATCCAAGAAATAATTTGCTGATTTCTCCTTGTAAAGAGAGCCATCCTTTGCACAAATACCTTTCCCTGGTGGCCGGGAATTTGTCAGGGAGGCATTTAGGAGGAAGGGCGTTCCGGAAGAATCGTTAGAGTTAGTGTGTGACTCGCTTGCTGAATCGACGACAAAGCAGTACGAGAAACCACTTCGAATTTGGTGGCAGTATTGTGCCGAGAGGCGTTACGATGTGTTTAAGCCCATTAGACGTCAGGTTTTAAGTTTTTTAACTAGTTGTTTAAATAATGTTTCTTCGTATAGTGCGATTAATTGTTACAGATCTGCAATCGCTCTAGTAGTTAAAAAAGATATAGGCGCTGATCCGATGATAAAACGTTTTTGTAGAGGCGTAGCTATGCTAACTAAACTAAACTAACGTGGGATCCTTCCAAGGTGTTGGGTTATTTATCTACTCTGTATCCAAGTGAATCGTTACTCTTCGTTACTTATCGCTAACTTTGAAGGAGTTATCATTTAAACTGGTAATGCTTCTAGCATTAGCGACGGCTCAAAGATGTCAAACAATGTCATTAATCAAGTTAAATTTGTTTTTTTTTCCAACAGCGAACACAGATTATTTGAGTAAAAAAATGGAAAAAGTATTTAAAATGGCCGCTATAAAAATATTTAACATCAATCAGAACGTTTGGGCAGAAGAATTTCTACGTTCTTATTGCTTTTAACCATTTTAGCATTAAGATGGATTAATGGATTATTAATTAATGGACAATCTTCCAGACTTCACAGAATTCTGTAAGGACAATTATGACTAATTTGATTGACTAAAATTTTTTTTATTAACCAATCAAATTGCTCATAATTTTCTACAACGGAATTCTGTGCAACCAACAAAAACGCGCCCACTGAAAGAAGAAGAAAGAGAGACAAAGACAAAGACAAAACGAGCTTACGTTAATGTAAACAAATATTGAAATCGTATTACTTTCGACGGCGCCACTGCGCCCGAGGCGTGTACGTCGTTTTACGGATCGAGAGAGCGGGCGGAAATGTGGAACTTTCCGCCATAGGGCGGCAAAGATGCTTGAGGGCGTAGCCCGAGAGCGACTTTGCCGCCCGAGGATCGGTTAGTTCCACTTTTGTCCGCTCCCAAGATACGTAAAGATATATTTTAATTATTATTTTCATTAATTAATAATAAGAAAATATGTTCTATATTCACAATTATGTACATTTTTATTCTGCTTTACAGATCCGCAATGTTTGCTTACGTTCACATTCTTTCTCTCAATCATAAGCAAATAAAATCCTTTCGATTTAGGATATCCACAATTTTAAACCAAATGAGCGGAGCAACAAGACGAAATATCGTGTAAAATATAACGAAGCTTCTCATGAAGGTGTTGTACTGAATACAGCAGGTATGACTTATTATTATTATTATAGTAATTTTCAATTAAATATTTCATTTCTTGAAATACACTTCATTTAGTTCAATTTAACTCACATGTATTAGCCTGTACAATGAAATAACTTGTTTAAAATAGTTTTATTCAAACACAAGCACACACACACACACACACACACACACACACACACACATATAAATATAAATTAATTCTTAACTTAGAGGTACGAGAAAAGAATTGCAACCAACAATAAGCGAAGCAAGAATGAAAGTACCAAGTATAAAATGCCTTGCTTTCGCCGCAGAAAGCAATAACAAATCTGATACAGCTTCATCAAAAGAAGCGCCAAAGGTTATTTTCAACATACATTACATTGTCATCAACGCTATGGAATCTATGATTTTATTTACTTTTAAATTATTATTTATATTATAGAATTTAAATTATTATTTATATTATATTTATTTACTTTTAAATTATTATTTATATTATATTATCTTTATGTAAAACATATGATTATATCTCTAGTTTTTTCCATTTTGTTACAGATTTTGCTGCCTTCAATTATCTTGAAAAATCGAATAGTAGTCCTTCGCAAACGGAATCTGAACTCGGACGAATATGATGAGCAGCCCACTACTGTCAAACAGTTAGCATCATTGAACAAAGAAAATGATCACAATCATACGTATAAAAATGTGAGTAAAAATCTACTAAACGATTACGAGAAGCTACAGAAAGAGTTTGAAAAAATAAAAGAAGAAAATGATAAAATCAAGTACGAAAAAAAGATTATTGAAGATGAAAATAAAATAATGAAATGTGAAATTAAATCTTTGAATCGTGACATGGAAAAAATGTCGGAGCAACAGGACAAGGCATGATTAGTTATGAAAGTTGAATTGAAAGAAATGCAAATTGCAAATAGTATTGCTGCAGGAGTAATAAATAATTCAAACGAAGAAATTGAAAAATTGCATCAAGAAAACCAAAACAACAAAACAGGTAATAGTGTATAAAATTAAAGCTTATAAAAAGGAAGGCGTTTTAAATGACAATAATAATAATAATAAAATTAAGACTTAAATAATTTCATTACTTGCAGATACTCAGTCCGTTATGTATGAACATCCTTCAAGTACAAGTGGATTAAAAGTTGGATTCGTTACAACTGACAAAGAATGGGTATGACATACAAATAATTACTTTCATTTAAAAAAGTAAAACCTAATTCGCGATCAATAATAATTTACAATTAATCAACAACAAAATTTGAATAAATAATTAATAAGTTAATAAATAATAAAATAATTTTTACTATTTGTAAAATGTATAATTTAAGTAAGTACTTGTTTTCTTAGATTTACATTGGTCAAAATCAGTGGATCCCATGTAAATCATATTGTTTCATCAAATTTGATTCATTCAATTTTAATTAATGTCATTTTTTTGTCATTTTGACAAAAAAAAAAAAAAAAAAAAATTCAACTGGAATTGTTTTTGTGGAAAATACGGTTCAGGAATTTTCGAACAAAATGTTTTAATGTCACATTTATGTATAATTTTTTATGTTTCATAAACATGGAAATTCCATATGTTTATGAAATGCAATTTGAATCTAAATCAACTTTTGTTCTGTAACGAAATAACTTCGTTACGCCCCTCCCAGGTATGTGATATCCGGCAGGAAGACCCGTCATCCTGGTACGCCCGGTCATTTGCTAAAACACGGAAATCATCAAAAGAGATGCCGGACTACCGAATTCGACACGGCAAGCTATACTGACATCTCCTACATCAACTTGACTATAACGAACCCTCACCAAACGATCAGTGGAAGTTACGCGTGCCCCCAAACCAAAAGGCCGAGATCCTGGCAGAATTCCACGATTCACCAACCGCCGGCCACCTGGGTATAGCCAAAACCAACGTGCGAATCGCACAACGCTTCTACTGGCCCGGCATGTTCCGAGACGTAACACGATACGTTCGCCAATGCCCATCCTGCGTGAAATACAAGGTGTCGCAACAGTCACCGGCCGGGTTACTACACCCTAATTCCGGAGACCGCCCCTGGGTAACCGTCTCCGTCGACTTGATCGGACCATTACCCCGTTCTAGCCATGGAAACGTTTGGCTGCTAACGGCCCAAGACCGTTTCACCAAATAGGTAGAACTAAAACTGCTGAGGAAAGCCACAGGGACCGCAGTGATGGCAGCGCTGCGCGAAGAGTGTTTCTGCGACATGGTAGCCCAGAATGTCTGATTTCGGATAACGGACGTCAGTTTACCAGCAAGGAAGTCCGTGCGACCATCCGAGAGTACGGCGTGACGCATCGCCTCACCCCCCCTCCCCCAGACACACCTCAATGTAACCCAGTCGAACGAACAAACTGAGTAATCAAGACTATGATGGCGCAGTTCGTCCGAAAACATCATCGCCGGTAGGATGAGCGACTACACGAGATACGCTTCGCCATCAACTCGGGACACCACGAAGCTACGGGGTACAGCCCGGCTTACCTAAATCATGGGAAGGAACTGTGTGTTCCCCGAGACCCATTGTCAGGGGACAAGTAAACCGCCAGCCAGCGCCTCAGAAACCTTAATGAAGCACGCGAGCTAGCCAAGGTCCACTTTGCTTGGGCTTTCGACTGTCAGGCGAAGCACTACAACCTGAGACATCAAGACTGGAGACCACAACTCGGTGACACGGTGTGGAAACGCGGGCACCCCTTCTCTAGCAAGATACGAGAGGTCAACGCCAAGTTGGCACCGAAGTTTCCCGGCCCCTACATCGTGGGCCGAATAGTATCACTCGTAATCGTGGACCTGAAAGGACCAAGCGGCCGATCGATACGACACGTACACGTGCGGGATCTGAAATCCACCCGGATGGAGCCGACCGACTCGCCCCACGAGGAGTCAGAATTTCACGCAATTCACCCGTTCGTGAAATAAACCCGTAATTCCGCGAAATTTACCAGAAAATAAAATAAGTCCGTAATTCCGCGAAATTTAACAGAAAATGAAGTAAATCCCGTATCCACGAAATCTACCAGAAAATAACATAACTCCGAATTTCCGCGAAATTTACCAGAAATTAAAATAAACCCAAAATTCCGCGAAATTTAACAGAAAATGAAATAAATCCGAAATTCCGCGAAATTTACCCAAACTTAAAATTAGCCCGAAATACGCAGAAAAGGACCAAAACAAACACAACCCATAAAAACAATGCCCCGGATAGAAAGCTAGTTTACGGAGCGTAGACAGTTCTTTTTCAAAATTTTAAATTCAGTCTCCTCCGAACTTCCAATGAGTAACATGAGCGACGACGACTTTTCCGAGTTCGAGGCCTCGCTCGATAGCCTGTCACCCGCAACCAAACTGCCGCCGACAGATACCGTCACGGACGCATCTAGTCACGCCGAACGAAATCCGGCGCCGGTGGTGATACCGTACGACCCAACTCGGGTTAAACGAGCTCGGCCATGCGTCGGCATGGCCGAGCATCGGCCATCCCTTACATCGGCAGGTTGGCACCGTGCCCCACCACCTGGTACGAGCTACCAAATGGCCGGCGAGTGGAAGTCCCGGTGCAGTACGTCCTCTACCGGGAATTCAAAGTCAGCACTGCACAGGAGAGATAACACCTGCGCTTCTACCACGCCGGAAAGCTGCGATTCTGCCGTGATCGCGCTGCTCCTAAGAAGGGGGGGAGTGTAACAAAATAATTTCGTTACGCCCCTGAGGTCCCCACCGGCGTCCATCCGACCCCTGCCACCGCTACACCCGGAGAGGGGAGCCTGTCCCCACCATCGGTCTTCATTTGATTTTTTGGAGTTACCTTCCTTCCCACCCTCTGGGGATTAGGCGGGGCAGACAATTTGACAGCGTCAAATAACTTTTCGAAAAATATTCGACCCGTATTTTTTTTGTTTTTTTTTTATTGATGTTCTTTTCATAGATATTTTTTTTTAACATAATTTTTCTCCGTTTGAGGCCAAAAAAATGTTACAGCATTCGTCAAAAATTAAAGCATTTTTACTTATGTTGTTTCTGTGGAAAAAGTTAATAAATATGTTTAAATGTTTATTTTTCCTGTAAGAGTAAAGTGAAAATATAAGTAAAATAAAAATGCTTAAAAAAACAAGTAAGCAAATAAAATCACGTCAGTACACGCAAAACGAAGTACAGCTCGGAAGGACTGCTAGGCATATCTCTGAATTTTGTGCTAAAAAAATTTGAGTTTCAAATCTCTGCGGAATGTGATCGCACTAATTAGAGCTGTCCTTCACATTCCCCAGAGATGCGCAGGAAATCTCTATCAGGATAACACTCAGGAATGTCCGGAAAGCTGTAAGTAATTTCGATCACAGTGCAAGCAGACGCCCGTATGTCTCTGAAAAATGCACCAGACATCTCTTGCAGCTGCCCAGCGCGTTTGTCCGTAATGTTAGAAAGCGTCTCTAAGAGATGTCTAGTGCATTACTCAGAAACATATGGACTTCTGCTTGAACTGCGATCGAAATTAAAACTAAAAACTTAAAAAAGCTAACTTAACTTAAAACTTAATTTCTTCTTTAGCACAGAACTCAGAGCTGCGTAGGGCAGTCCTCAGAAATGTCTTTTGTTTTGCGTGTAAAGTTAACACCCCCGTTTCTCCTGAAATGGATTTTTTTATCTGAATTATGAGCTATTTATGAGCTATTTTTGAAAATTAAAATGTCTTAGAATATTAACGCTGTAAAAAACTTTTAGTGGGGTTTCTAACTTGACATTAAACTAATACCCCCACTATGCCCAAATTCAAATTTCTTTTTTTTTCTAACTTAATCCTTGCTTTGAGCTTATTTTGAATATTAAAAAAATTTTCAGTTTAAAATTAAAGATCATAGACAATTTTTTTCGGTAAATGTGCTCACTTGACGTCAATTTACCACCCCCACAAAATAAAAGCTTTTCACAGCGTTAAAATCGTAGTTCAAAAAATTTAGCTGTTTAAAGTTGCTCATGACTCAGAGCCAAAATCATTCCACTTTAGGAGAAGTGGGGGGCTAACTTTACTGATGCGTTTAATTTCTGTTAAATTTAACGATATTTCAGTGCTTGTACATTAATTTTAATAAATCTTCAAAATGAAATTTCAGTAAATGCAATAAATAGTAAGTAATCTGTAACATTATGAAGCCCAGAACTTAACATACATTTTCAAAAATAATAATTTCTTTCTATTTTCTTTCAGATTTTGATTAGCATGAAAAAAAAGAAATGTCGCAAATTTCGAGATCGTATAAGAAACGCGTGGATAAATAATTTGTGTAACGTGAAAAGTGAGGTAATACAGGCAATAAATGCGTGAAAATTTTGCAAAGATGAAAAGGAGATTGATAATATAATAAATAATAATTCGCTATCATTAGAATCAATGGCACAATATGCAAATGAATCTCCACATTTAAAAGTAGACGATGTTCCACAGCGCGTTGTTCCGTCTTCAAGTACTGTGATAGTGATGAATACAAAATCAAATTGCAGTGATATTGAAAGTGAAATTGCTAATATAACAAGTGGTCTTCAGGAATTGTTATCGCAGCCGGAGAAAAAATCCGAAAATGATGATTCTCATTTGAGCGTAAATTCATCAACATCTTTTATCGGTCTTGACACAGATAATAAAGCCGTTAGTAATGCTGAGATACCATTGTCGAACTTCAGTCAGTCTGATTTATCTGTGTAATAACGACGCAACCATGAGTCAGCCTACTATAAATCCATCCTCAAAATTAAAATCATTGTTCTGCGCGAATGACTTTAATGGATCAGTAATAAAACATGAAAGAGGATCTTCTGCTTCAAGAGACAGTTCTAGTGATGAAGTCAATAATAGATGTAGCGACAATAAAACTGACACCAGTAGTGATGACAACATCGAAAGTGACAATGAAGTTAAAAAAAAAATAAGAGACAAAAAGAAAAACCTCGTAAATCCAGCATTGCGAACAAGCGTATCAAATACACAGAACGTGTCTCTCATGAAATAAATTTTCTAAGTGGTCTAGTGTTTAATGAATTTGGTAGTGTTGATACGTACAAAATTAAGGAAGTCATAAGGGATATAATGATTAAAGAAGTAGGAATCACTTGTCCTTTATAAGTAAAACATCCAAGAACTAATGCGACAAGTTTTGCCACATATGCCTCTTGCATGTATGATTCACATCATATTTCCTACAAATTCAAAATTTACAATACAGATACTCCATTTTCTACAATAATAATTAGTAGTGATAAATGTAAAAACATAAAGGACATAAAGGACCCAAAAAGTTTTACCAATTGCGTGGACAGGAGCATGCAAATGTGATGAAAGATTTGGAGCACGTTAAACCAAAACATTATCAGCTGACAGTCAATGCGTCTACTAATAAAGAAATAATTGGAGACGGCAACATGCAGAATCTTAGACGTTTTCATGTCTATCAGAAAGTAAAAAGTCCGACTTTTACTGCAAAAACAACGAACGTATTGAGAGCAAAGATATCAATGATATAGTTGCCAAAGGACAGAGAGAAAAGGAAAAAAGAAAAGACACGCAATACATTCAGTGTGTTCAAACAGAACCATTGAAAATAATGATATATTCTCAGTAACAGGTTCAATATTTAAGTAAGAAAATTGATTTTATATGTGTCGACGCAACAGGCAGTGTAGTTAGAAAACCAATAGGAGCAGACTGTTCTAGAATTTTCTATTATGCAATGGTAACTGCAATTGGTGGCGAAACGTTACCAGTTGCTGAAATGGTGACTGCTGATCATAGCACTAAAAGTGCGAAACACTTTTTCAGTTATTTCCGAGATTATGTGGAGAAACTTGGTAAGAAGTGGCCTGTAAGTAAAGTTTTCGTTGTCGATAAGAGTTGGGCATTAATTAATGCTTTGCTTGATGAATTTGTTGAAATGAAATTAATAGACTATTTGAATTTCATGTACAAAAGTTGTCAAAATAGATTTAATGAACCAATTGACATTGCGTTAATTTAAATCTGTTATTCTCAATTTATAAAGAGTGTTCAAATAGCTGTTGAAAAATTTACGTCCAGTAGTGAAACATTAACATTGGTAATGTTATCAACCAAACTGATGATTTTAAGTACAACCATGTCGGAAGTGGATTGTATTTTTGAAAACCTCATGACTGCGCTTTTAACGATGGATGAAAATTTAGCAAACGCTTCTTTCGGAGTAATTGCTGTGGCAACCAATGGGCAAAATTTGTATTTCGATGAGGAAATTGATCATGTTTTATATGACGTTGAAATTGTCGATTACTCTTTTGGAAAATCCAATTACTGTCATTCACCTTTCTTCAAACACTATGATAATATATTGAGTCAAATTAAAGTCAACATTAAATATAACTGTGAAGACAGAAACGATGCAAATCCAGAACGGTGTTATAATATCGTACAATATTTAATGAAAAATTGTATACCGTATCTGCTAATGTGGTCTGTTCTTGTCATAAGGAAACAAATTCCTGAATTTGAAAGAATAAGCAATGCACGTGTTGAAGATCACTTCAGCAACGGTAAAAACAGCATTATGGAAAAGGAACAAAACATAAAAATTGGTCGATTTGTCGAAAAGATGAGACAACAAGTTTTTTGACAAATTGGACTTATTGAAATGGGCGTTGACGTCACATCAAACGACAGTAGAAGGAAACGGAAACGCGAAACGGAAGATAACACTGCATCTCACAAAAAAGCACGCTTCGATGATCCTTTTGGACGCCAAAATCGTGAAACATGGCAAAGAAAACAGAAGAGAAATTGACAATTAGCGGGACTTTCTCTTGGAAAAATTGCAGTTAAAAAACGACAAACTGTAGAAGGTGCCGAATTTAAAAACAAAGTGAAGAGAAGAAGAATCCTTGTTTTATCAATTGATAGCTCTGATTCAGAACCCGTTATAGCAAGTAACTTTGTTAGCACTCCTCAAGTTGATGCTTTCTCTGGAATACAATTACCAGAGCAACCAGTAGATAATAATGCCAATACTATTACCACTGTCGATGATAATAAAGATCCTATTAATGTACCATCAACGTCAGGAATTTATGAGATATCACACGATATTGAAAGTATTAAAAGCTTTGCATTATCGCAGTCGATTCCCGAAAGCGATAGCTCAGTTCATCCTTGTGATTTAACGAATGGGCTGTTTTTGGACGTACCGTATTACAAAGAAGGGTAAATAGATAGTATGACCGTCGGGAGGTACAACGTAAAAGAACCGAAAACAGAAGTAGTAGGAAACAACGAAACATTGTTGAGGTCTTGTCATTTTCGAACTATAGAACCACAGTTGTACTTAGACGAAGTTGTAATCGATGCGTACGTTTTAACTAAATTGGATAAATGGAATCACAGAATTGTATATATTATGTCTTCGATAACAAAAGTAATGTTCAAGGCTAAATTTCAATACACTCCTATCATGAAATTGAAAAGTATTGACTACAGTTCTCGTAAACGCACAAATATTGTCATGCCATACCTTTACCAGAAACATTTTATGTTATTGGTAGCAGATGTTGACAATAAGACCTTAACTTACATAGACCCATTTGTTGTTGCAGAAGATTGTTCCAGATGCCTTGAGCGCTTTGCATTAATT
>JABFOV010005523.1:0-11929 GCA_022817685.1 Aradophagus sp. ZL-2020
CGCGGAGTACGAGCACGATACGCGAGGTAGTGTACAGTCTATACAGTGTACTTCGCGTTCATTGTTCATTTTTTTTTTTTTTTTTTTTTTTTTATTGTTTTATTGTAGAGTTGGTAGAAATATATGTTGGAGAGATGTGAAGATATATGTTGTTATAATTGTTTTTTTTTTTATGTTTTTTTTTTTTTTTTTTTTTTTTTTTTTTTTTTTATTTATTATATATTTTTATTTATTATATTCTTCAGTAAATTATACAAATAAAATTCAATACAATTTTTGAAACAAAACAAAACATAAAATAATAATGAAAAATGTTTCCGTTATAATAAAACAAGAACTTGTACATTCTTAAAGAAAAAACAAACACGTAATGTAAACAAAAGACCATAAAGTTTTCATTTGAACTTTATTTATTTTCAAGTGTTTACATGTACGTTTGCGTTTTCATTTCTAAAAATAGAAATACATTTGTAAATTAAATTAAATATAAAATATCAACACACCGAGAAAACGTTATAATGAATTATTAGTATTATTTTTGCAATGTAAGTAAAAGAACACAAACAAACTGAATAATATACGGGAATGTTTCTATTTGAATCTTTGTTTATTTTAAAGTAATTTAACGTTCTTTTTCTTTTTCTTTAATGAAAGTAAATATAAAATTAAACTATCAAATTTTTTTAGTAAGAAAATGTTTCGTCACTATAAAACTGATAATTGCATCATTTTTACAATGTGAAAAAGGAACATAAATATATTATGAATAAAATACAGCCATATTTTTATTTTAATTTTCTTCTATTTAAATGTAGAAAATGTTTAACTTCCATGAATCATTAATGTATTGTTGTTAAAAAAATTAAGTTTTCAAATATTATTAAATAAGTTCATTGAATTGAATCATTTAAGCAAATTAAATTCAATTAATTATTTTTGATTAAATTATTTATTTTAATAAATTATAATTAAATACAATAATAAAATTAATTATCTTTTTATATAATTATTCCTTATGTTTACAGTTAAGAGAGGCTAAATGACTAAAACAGAAGATAAAATGAACTGTAAGCACACCAACGCATTATTTGGTCAAAAGCATCAGTAATGGACACATGACCTACTATGTCGTATGAATATGATATTCACAGATATCGTATCATCTGTAAAAAAGAAAAGGTAATATTTACGATTAAACATGCTAATATCAATAATTGAAAATTACAATATTATGTAATTGTAAAAGTAAAACTCTTGATACATTTCTTAAATTGCATTATTTTAGCAACTTAAATTAAAAATGAAATTAAAAAATGCAAATAATAAAGATATTCTTAAATAACTTTAATAATATTCATTTTAATTAATTTTCTTTGTAAATAATCACTCTGTCTGTTTGCAGATGAGAGAAGTAAAATCACTGAAACATAAGATAAAATGAATTACAAGCATATCGATGTTTTATCTGGTCGAAAGCATCAATAATGGACACGCTATGATCTGCTATGTCGTGCCTGTTGGTTGATAGCATAGCTGCAGGCGAGAAGCCTCCTGGAATCAGATATTCTCCTGATATAACGGTAGAGCGCCGCAGCGCCACGCGTCACGGCGAACGCCACCGCAACGCCCGCGGCGCCCCTACGCCTGACATCGCGACGCAAGTCATGTCGCCACGGATCAAGGTGAAAGTTAATGACTCCAACAGAGACACCACGGCTTAGAAAAAGAACGACCGATTAATTTGAATTCCGTTGCATCCCGATTTGACTGCTTGCTGATAACTTTATTCGCGGTTTTATACCTCTGGAACGCTGTTTCACTCGGGAAGAAATTTCACATTCCAACGTTGATGCAATTTCATTTTTTACAAGTGGCATTTTGATTACGCAATGAAATTGTCACGCGGAAGAGATGGAAAAATGCTTTCGGTTAGTAACTTTTTGAATCTTTATAAAATATGGAATGTTACGGAATTAAAATCAAATTTAAAATAGAAACAATTGCAATTCTCACCGATTCGTTGTATAAAATTTTATAGTAACTTTTCATCTAATTTATAACGATGGTAAGCTTTATGGAAAAATTTAATGGAAGGCATGGAACAAAAGTGATAATGATTTATTTAATTTAGTGAAATATAAAGATCGTTTATTCATATATATAAATTAACTTTCTAAAGTTTAGAATCTAAACATAACTTTTTGAACATCAAATTGAAAAATATTTAATCTTTTAGTGCAGATGTAAAAAAAAAGGATTTTCCACTTTTGTAAAGATAATGTTATAAATGACATGGAAACACAAGCCCTTGGTAAATATCGATTATACAAATGCAAGAAACACAATTGAGTAAAATTTGCATACATTTTTAACGATGATTGTTAAGGTCAATGGTTATTTGTATGGTAATTTTTCATATTCTGAATCTTTCTATTGCCATACGTATTGTGTATGTTGCTGCTAGATAATGAACAAAAAATCAATAAGTAATTCTACGTTTTCAGTTTTTTTATTTTTTAAAAAATTACGTTTTATTTGAATATAATTCATACACAGTTAACCACTTGCGCAAATAATTATATTTTATTACATATTCTTTGAATATTTTTTAGTTTTTACATTATTTATTATTATTATTTTATTTCTTCATATGAAAAAAATGTTTTTGTGTTGATATGAAAGAAATGTTATGATCTTTTCGCAGGAAAAGTAACATTGTTCCTTAATAATTTGATTAATGAATTTAAATACGTGAACAACAATAATTATGATGGGATGCAAAACGTACAAAATTTTGTTCTATTTATTAAAAGTTAACAATTATACTCTTTCTTATATGATACTTTACATTGAAAGAGAGTGACATAAAATTTCATAAAAATACTGTACAATGAAGTTAGCTATCCAATCTATTGTCTTGTATAAAATTATAATAAATGTATCAAATCGATATAAAAATTGCTTAAAGCTTGAAAACAACACTTACAAAATATTTACTTATGCGTATTTCATAAATTTTGTCGTTTTATTCATTTGGCGAAATTGCTCAAACACAGATTTAAAAACTCACAGAAAACCTTTTTAAATGAAAATTTAAACAACTTCAAATGAACATTTATTTTGTAAAAAAATGAAATTTGTTCATTTGAATTTAATTATTATTACATTACTCAAAAAACAAATTCAGTTATTTAAACTATATTTTTACAGTCAGTACTTTCAAATAAAACATTTAAATAAAAATATTTTAAATATAAAATTTAAATAATTCATTAAATATACAAATGTACAAATAAAATAGTTCTAAATTTATTTAAAAAATACTCATGCTTTTGTTTGAATTGAAACTATATTTAAAATAATCAAATCTTTTTTTGAAGTGAGTAATCGATTAATATTGTTTTCAGATCTAACAGTTTACGTTTTGCGAGATCACTTTTCATCGGACAGTCTCTGTCAATCTAGACAAAAAGTTTTGAAATAAAGTGACAAGGAAGAACTTCATCACGTTGTAATGGACTTTTCCTTCAACGGCACAGCGGTCTCATCTTTGACAGTACTTTGAGGCGCTCTGCTTTGATTTTTGGGGTCGTTCCAACGTTGCAACTCGCCAGAGCCAAAAACGAAAAATATGCATGCTCCGGTACAGTAAATGACCGCCAAAATCCAAAAGATGAGACTCCAGCTGGAATAGCGTTGATTTTGATAAGTTATGGTTCCTACCATAAAACTACTGACATAACCACCAATGGAACTGAGTGTATTCGCAATGCCGAAGATGGTGCCGGAAAAGTTAGGCGCTATATCTAGTCCGTTGCCGAGATAGCCAGCCGTTACAGCCCCGTTTATCGTCAGAGCTAGAGTGAAAATCAGCACGGATAATGTGCGATTGCATCCGAAATAAGCTTGAACGATCATGAGAATTCCTGGACTCATCACAGCTGTAAGGATTTAACAGTCATTTAATTAATTTGTGTGAAAATTTAATATAATTTGGTATAAAGTATTTATATTATCATTATGAATTAATTTGACTGAAAGAGTACTTAATTAAAATACATTGTAGATTTTAATTATTTTGCAAAACAAAGTTTATATTAATTTTAATTTATGATTATAGAGAATGATATTTTATTTAATTTTTGGTAAATATAAATGATGATGACTTAAAATATATACAAGCAAGTCATTCGTCGAATAATTAATGTCATCTTATTAAACAATTCATAGCTTTTTTCAATTGTTTTGCTAGTTATTTGTAAATATACATTATGAGAAAAACATCGTAACATGAATGAATGAACCAAAGTGTTATATAATTATAGCAAATGTGAGTGAAACAAAGTAGGTCGGCATTTTTTTCTAATTAAAAACTTATGCGTAAAGCGGGAAAAGGTACATTCGATGTAATTCTAGAGAAAAAAAAATTATGTGGCATCGAAGAACCCGAGATATAGTCTGAGAAATGTATAATTTCGTAATTTAGATGCCATTCTAAAACTGTTCACGTAATCAAAAAAGTACGTTCACATTTCCTGAATTAGTTTTCTGTAAAATACGATGTTTTTCACAAGCAATTTATATTGCTAATGTGTATGAATAATTATTCTAAACATTTATTTATAATATTTTTTATAATATTTTGAGACGTCCTAATGTTTCTTATACTAAAATGTCATTGAAATTCACCTTAATTAAGCAATTTTTTTTAAAAAAGATGTAATTTGATGTATGCTTTAACTTTTTTTTTCTAGATAATATAATATCATTGTCTGACTTCATTTTATCATTTTTCTTACAAAGTTAATCATCAATAATTGTCAATTGTTTTGTTAGTGTCACATTTAACGAATCATTATTTACAGCAATTTATCAACGAAACAATTCATCATTAATTAGCGTTCATAATTTCATTCGAGTGAACAATTAAGCATTGAACAATTTGTATTATAACTTACATAACAAAAACTAAAATGAAAATGTATCGTCAATGTAATTATTGCAGTTTCCGCAATTTTGACAAACAAACAAATTCCTTTTGCAAGAACGGCCATTACAAATGATTCCAATTTCAATTATTTCTATCTAAATAAATCAAGCGGATTAAATTTAATGAACGTGATTGACTGTAATCTGTAAAATTCGCTGTGTTAAGATAATGGGTTGTAATATTATGAAGCTTGTTATTCATTCCTTACTAACTATAGAAGGCGTTGTTATAGACATGCAAGAATTTCATACGACTGCTTGTGTAAAATCAAATTTCAAATGCCAAAATTAATATTTCATGTTTTTAGAAATGATTTTTTAAATACCATATGACTTTAGCAGATACGAAAAAAAAGGGTTTTCTTTATTCAAATTTGACTTCAGAGAATGATCGTAGGAACTTGATCTTTAAATTATTATTACTTACCAAACAAAGTGAATATTTTGCGTATATGAGTTACAGTTAATTTGTTCGTTCGCCGCAAGTAGTCTGCGAGAATTGACGTTGTTACAGCAAAGAAGTATTTGCCTAAGTAAGGAAGCGACGATAGAAGGCCATTCTAGAAATTCAATTGAAATTACATTATTTATTACATTTTAATATTAAAATTGAACACATCATAAATTTATTACTCAATTATACTATAATTTTTTTATAATGTAAATTCATGCAGTCATTCCGAAATTAATTTAATTACAACATTTTTAAATTGAGCTCTAGAAGTATAAAAAAGATGTTTTATATATGTAATCATTACCTCTTTGATATTAAAATGTAGGATATACTTCATGTAAGTTGGCAATTGATTAACTACTGTAAAGTAACCATAAACGCTGCAAGCATGAGTCAAAATAATAGCCCAAACTGGAGCCGATGTAAAAATGCTTTTCCATGGCACTGGTAATTTCTGCAAGAAAGAAAACAGTGAAAGTATGAAAAACGTCGAAAGAAATTAATTAAATAATGAAGTCATGATAATGAGAAATGAATCAATCGATAAGAACCTTTTTACTAATCGTATTTCCTATGCTATCTTCAATAAAAGTTTTTTCCTCCTCTGATATCCTGGGATGTTGGGCCGGTGAGTCATAAACGAGTATAAACCACGCCGCGCTCCAAACCAATCCCACTGCGCCAGTTACATAAAAAACGGACTCCCAACCGAAAGATGCAATCAGATATCCGCTAATTGGCATTGTAATGGCCGCTCCTAATGAGGATGCTATAAAAAAGCAATAAGTATTTCACTTCCACTATTGTCATTTTATTGTCAAGTATAAATCACTCGATTAGACTTGACGTAAATTTATAAAAGAACAGCGTAATAGAGTTATATTCGAATAACAACATAACTAAACATAACGAATGTTGTTATTATTTTATGTTTTTATTAACAAATTATTGAATACTTTTTTGAATTTGTGACATTAATATTTATAAATTATGCTTTACATCGAAGTTACATTATAATTAAAATGAGATGTTAGAAGATATATAAAATAAATTTAAAATAAGTGTAAGCAACGTTTGTGATACAGAATAATATTTTTCTAATGACTCCTACTTGTATGATTTCAGGTCATGTAACATCTCCAACTCTTGGTTGTTTATTAAAAAATAGAAGAATGGTCAACGTTTTAGAGAAAGAAGATATTTGAAATTAAATTTGGAAATGGCACAAGGTAAAACAAGCAGATCAAGGAGCAAATATTACAAGCGTCCTGACCTTAAGTTGAGCCGCGAATCAATTGATCTAGTATATTCTGCCGTCGAAAATAAAAAAAATTGTCTCGCACCTTGAATCGGACAGAATGATAATGAATTCGAATTAATGAGGTAATCGACAGATAAAAGGGAAAAAAGTAAATTATAGGATTCGTTGTGTCTTGTATCGCGCGCGATGGTAATTTAATGGGAAAGTTATTCATGAAAGTGCTTAAAAGTAATAATTACTGACCAGCGATATAAATTATTTGAGTACATCATAAAATGCCGATTGACCACTCAATGATAATGCTACTTCTGGATCACCTTAACATGAAATTTTTCTATTCTAATGTCAAGTTACAGCAAGTAGGTAAATTAGATAAAGTGCAGATTTATTGAAATGGCTATTAGGTCCAATAATTCTACGCGTGGACTAAAGTTAAATTGGCACCTTGTCATTGGCAAATTCAAGTAATGCTCTTGCGGGATAATTTGCTTGCAGTAATATTGATTTATAAGTTCTAGTGAGAAGGGACGTGACTTCAAGTGAAATTGTCACCGCTTGCTTGTAATCCTTTATTTCATTAGCTGCGAATCACTTACCCATCATATTAGACACGAATTTACTGCGTTCATTCGGGGGGATCCAGTGAGCAGTCATTGGTTGTATCGCTGGCCATGTGGCACCCTACATTAAAAAAAATATATGATTTATAATAACGAATATTTTTTAACTATCGTCATTATGGAAAATATTATTTTCTTGATTATTGTTGGTATTTAAAAAACGATCTTTTTAAAGCTTTATTTTTAATATTTATATAATTATTTTTGAAATTTATGCTTTAAAGTTAACATCACATAGATAAAGTTATGTAAATATATGTTTTCTTTTTTTGAAGTGAGACTATAAGCTGGATAAACAAGTGGAAAAACTTACCAGCATGAATCCCAAAATGGCCCTCAAGAAGACAACTGCCATGTAACTCCAAGACGAGGCAGCAGGTGTAAGAAAAGTTAACACGCTGGACACGAGCATGCTGTAGCCAAAAACTTTTTTGGCTCCAATGACCTCAGCGAGTCGACCGCCTGGAAGTTCCGTCAATACGTAACCCCAGAAGAAACTTCCCAATATCTGATTTTGTTGGAACTCGTTCCATGGATACCTCGTTTGAATCAAAGGTTGATTATCTTTTATTAATACTCCATCTTTGTCGTTTTCCTTGCCCTGCGAGCAAATTAAAGAATAAATTTATAATTAATAAGCATTGATTAATTTTTGAATCTCATAAAAAGTGTGCTTACGTTTTTTTTTTTTTTTTTCCACGTCAAAAGTGAAACTAACGAATATGTTAGATTATGATTTTTTTATTTATTTTATTTATTTGTATTTATTTACGTTTAATCATTTAGCTAATCGATTTCATAAAAAAATTTAACTCATTCAATTATTAAATTTATATTGAACTGCCCAATGTGATTTTTAAGACACAAAAATTTTGTTAAAGAAATTAGAAATGAGACGGTAATAAATGAATACGCAAACTTAAATAAAGTGGTGTCGGCAGACTAACATTTGCAAGTTAAACGTGAGGTTGATTCGCAATAAGTGACATTCATATTTCAGTTTACACCAAGCTTTACTATAGTCAATTAAAATGTTATGTGGGTTAAATCAATAATTTAAATAAATATTACGATACAGTGTTCTTGAAGTAACTTATTGAGACTTTAAATAATTGTAAGCATTCATTTTATTGAAGTGTCAGTACATATATTGTTTTAAGAATGCGTTAATATATGGAAAATTAATTTCAAGAAGCTTTGCTTCGTAGTCAGTTATTTAATCATTACATTTCTATATGACAAAAGATTGGTTCAGTTAATATATTTAATTTTTTTCCCCAGTATGTTAAGTCGAAAATAAAACAAAAACGTATATATAATACCCGTTTATAAATTAATAAGTAAATACACGTGCAAAACTTTTTATAAATACAATTATTAAATCTTTTTGATTGCATTGCATCAAACGATTCCAGTACTCACATTTTGTAATTGTAATACTGATAAATTATCATTTTTTGCAGGGTAATTGTCCAAGCCGTGGGAATGATTTGTACTCTTCAACAATCCACTGCCACATTCATCCGTGTAATTGAACTGATGCTGACTGTTGTTGCCAGGAACAACCATGGCCACTATGGCTATTGTGAGGTTGACTCGCAGCATGTAGTTGAGCATGAAGCCCAAGATGACCATAATGTTCAGCACTTGACGACACGTGAGACCATCTGCAACCAAAGGTTCGTACAATTATTTATTAAAAAAAAGTTCACTATACATTTTGTGCAAAAAGTATTGACCGCAAAAAATGTACTCGTAAGTTGTCTTTGACAATAAAAAGTAATTTTAAGTAATTTTGCACATCAAAGTATGAATCAAGTGGTTACATCTAAGAAAAATGATACTTTAAATTGGAAAACAAAGTATCAGACAATTTACAATCTTTGAAGGTTTGACTCACAAATAATGTCTTAAAATTGTTGTTTATTACATTAATCTTACGTTTTAAAAATTAATTATTATGTTGACATTGTTAAACTCGTACGTTTTTTACGTTTGTATCCAAATATCAGGTATTACAACACTTTTTTTTCGTTATGCAATAATTCGGAAAACAAAACACGGACACTACGAAAACTTCCGCTGACGTATCCAACTTTTTCGCGTAACCGTAAATTTTATCAGACCACCGAAAAATATTAAATAACAACTAATAACGTTGCTTAGGATTTTTCGGTGGATCGAAGCCAATGTCGGTTTACGTAACAAATATACGGTATATACGATTGCCAAACGAAACGGCGTTCGAGAAATCGCGAAGGTTTAAACGACCATTTTATAAAGTGCTTTTTCCGTGAATGAGTGAGCAAATCAATTCATTCTTTTGTACAATTTTATATCAACTGTGCTAACGTAGGCAAAACTACATTTATTGTTGCAATTTTCAATTGTCAAAATTTAATTTGCACAAATGTATGAAATATGATTTTATATGTTAATTTAATAATTCTATTTTAGTTTTTAACTTTTTTAACATGAATACATATATAATTATATTACAATTATGTATATAAAAATCGAACTTCAGTGCAAGCCAAGTTACGAGTAGACGTGAGATAAAGTGGAATAAGAGTGATATGTGTAATGATTCAGAAATGTAATTTTGCTTTCGCGCGATTAATCACGGTTTATAAAAGTTAAGCAAAAAGTTTATAATGTTATTCGACATATTTAAGTACTTATTCCGTGAGATTGATCTGACATTATGCATTCAACGTATACATACGATTTAATCTTGCTTTTCGATTTTATTTTTATTCATAAATGAAGCACAATTCAAAATTATTCACTTAAAATAAAAAAGAAAGAAAACACAGTAAATATTATACGTGATTTTTTTTATAACTATTGAATGTCTAAAATAAATGCTTTGAAACATATGTACTTGAATATAGACTAAAACAGCAAAACTTTTTTACAATCTTTTGTCGTTTATTTTATTTTTTTTTTTCTTTCATTTATGGTTTTTTATTAAATGAAACACGAAGTTATCACGTATTGTCAGAGCAAATGGTAGCATGGGAAACGCGAATAGGATTGGATCTTTGACACACATACGTCCAACGCGGAAACAAATATAGTAATCTTTCGAATCGCGCTTATTTGACAAATGTGGAACAATCGCTTACAATGTGCCGTTTGTGGAAGAGATTTTATTCGAATTAACATCATCTCTGTAAAAGATTACACTTTAAAACAGAAGTTTTATTAATAATCTTAAAACTGTGTTGTTTTCGTTAAAAAAAAAGATTGTGCTTTTATATTGAAATTAATGAAGGAAGCTCTAAATTAATGGACATTGATAAATCTTGAATCAGATTACTAGTCGCGCTCGACCAGTCGTCCGACATCCCCTTAAATCTCGAGTCAGCGAGACGATTTTCCGACTGCGTGCCGGCACTTGTTGGGCCGTCTGCGCAGAATTGGTCACACGCTACGGCGAGCGACGACGCCGGTCACTGCGTGGCCCGCTCGATGAGCTTCATTAAAATAAATGACCGGTGGCATGTCGGATTGGCCACAGTTGAAATGACAGTCCCACGTGACTGTAAGCCGCGGTCAAAAGCTCGGGCCGTTTATCCACCCGCCTTAATCGTACCCGGCAGATGAGCGCGATTGGAAACTCGCCGGGTGAATCACGCCGTCGCATGGCGCGGACAAAATCAACGTCAGTTGATCGGCGCTATTAATAATCGGTGCAACCGACGCTGATTAACTAAGTTTTTTTTCTTTCCTAGAGTGCAATAGAAAGATACTGAAAGTTAAAAGAGAAATTTTATGTTTTAGAATTTGCGATTAAAAAAAAAAAAAAAAAAAAACACATATTTTAGAATTGCTGGTGTGTTTGAAATTTCAATCACTGTTTGGCATTAATGACATTTTTTTTCTTATCTAGTTGTCTAGGTATGTTGGAAAATAATCTTAGAAATAATTATAATTAATAAAAGACAGAATAAATTGAAAATCTAGAGAAGTAATGATAGAATAAAATATAAGTATATTTAAAAATCGAAACATATTCATATCTTTATCAAAATGTTTCCTTTAATTATTTTGATTATTCACAGTATTTTTCATTTACATTTTTTCCCTTTATTTTTTCGAAAATTTTGATGAAAATTACGTCGGCAGTAATGTGATTGACATTTTATTACCGTTTAACGAGTTGATATTTTTTAAGGAAAAATTTTTTGTATAATTTTAGCGGAGTTCACTTTAATTTGTTTGTCTTATAAATGATTGGCGCATTGTATACAATCAAAGTTACGTCGGATAAAATAAGTGATAACAGAGGGTATTAAAATGTTTTTATGTCTAAAACCAAGTAAAGGATGCGGTGTATTAATCTTTGGTACACAAACTAATTATTTTGTTAATTTACATAAAAATGTTGCAATGCATATTTATGTTGTTACCCTTGAAATAGTAACTTAATGGAGTTTCCAACAAAAGAGTCAAACGAAGAAGCAAGTATTGAATAAATGTTTATCATTATGGTTTAACACAATCATAGATAAATTAGATATGAATTATTAAAAAGTTTTTAGCGGAAACAGCGTTATTTCAAAAATAAAATTTAATTAATAATAACGACATCTCTTATTA
>JABFOV010005524.1:0-11928 GCA_022817685.1 Aradophagus sp. ZL-2020
TCTTACTCGCACGCGTACGCTGCGTCTCACAGACTGACTTATCATCATGATAACATCTTTCCTTTGGTCATTTACGGATTTTCTTTAAATTTTTGAATAATGAACACAATATTATTTTTGCCATTGTATAGTTTTGCCGCCTGCTCGATGATTGTTAATTTTATTTTTTTAAATAGTACGCCACCCTCAGAGATCTACACACGGCGTAACGTCGGCAGCGTCTGAAGTGTATAAGAGACAGTGGGGAAGGTGAGAGGTGGGGGGCAGGGGGGCGTGAGAGTGATTGGAATTATTGTAAACCGAATTGAAATGCGCAACCAATTTTGAATGGAAAGGGAGCGAATTACTTGAGTAATTGTTGTTGGTAGAGCGAAACATACACGATACGTTGATAGGTTATATATGACTGTATATGAACCGAATATTATTTATACGTATTAATTTTGTATCTGGGTCGAGAAAACGATATTGTGCAATAATGGATTTAGCAATTTTCAGCATAGTTGTTGGTCGAAGCAAAGCAATCTAACAACGTCAGTTACGATATGATATCGTAAACAGTTTATTATGTGAATTATGAACGTTACGATATGTGTCGCGACGATTACAATGTGGTTTTTACAGTGTGCGAATACTGCTCTTTTTTCGATAAAACATGCATGATCTATATTTTATCTACATTTTAACGATGTACGATATGAAGAGCATGTATAAACTATATATAAAGAATATTTCAAGAAAAACGATAAACGATGTTTGCTTGGTATCATATTGGCAGAACTACAAGTTATATTTTCTTTTTGTGAAAAGTCTATACGTTCACTGAGAAAACCATATTGTAACCGCCACGACAATTTCATGTAGTAAACCGTTTACGATATCATATCGTGCTTAATTTTAATCGACGACATTCCTAGACTGGTTTGATTCTACTAATAAACACACTGGAAATTTTAAATTTAATTTTTTTTTTCAATTTTGTTTACGATATCGTTTTCTCTGTATGACGTAGACGATTTCATATAGTAAACTGTTTACGATATCATATCGTAAATACTTTCAGCCAATGACATTGCTAGAATGCTTTATTTCGACCAATAAGCATGCTTGAAATTTTACAATCCATATTGTACGATATCGTTTTCTCGATATCGTACATCTTAAACGATAAAAGTCGATTGCATGAATTGAAATATTTTTAATTGCTACAATTACAGCATTAAAATGCAGTAAAGAAGATTTTGTAAAAAGTAGCTTTTGCTTACCATAATAGCTGCGCTACGTTAATGAACTGAAATTGCGTTTCGCTCTATTGATTTTCATACGTTAAGTACCGACAATTTTCTGTGCTTGTTAGACAAATGACTGTGATACGCTGTACGATTCAACTAGGTTTCCGTAAAAATAGTACGCTTTTAAATGGAAACACAAGCAAAACATTTCGCACTGCAGGTAAGTAAGTGTAGTTCGAAAAAGAGAAGCAATACGTGAAATTGGAATTCATTTCAGTTTTCAGTTTAAATGAAAAGAAACGGGTGTATTTGCACTGGAAAAAAAACTATTGTCAAGTATATATTATACTTGAACCTTGCACGATTGATTCAAGTATATTTCACTTAAACCAACATTCTGTTACTTAAATTGCGTCGATAAAAAAAAAATTAATTTACTTCAATCACCCGATTGATTTAAGTATTATTATCAAGTTATTTACAGTTTAAAATCATTTAAATAATTTATGGTTCAATTGGTTTTTGAATGAAAATAACGATGTGAGTAATTTTTAACGTTTATATGAATTTGATCTTATAGTATATTATTGCTGAGGGCGCCACTGCGCCCGAGGCATGTACGCTAATTTATGGATCAAGGGAGCGGACGATAAATTGGAACTTACCGCCCTCGGACGGTAAAGATACTCGAGGGCGTGGTCCGAGAACAACTTTACAGCCCAAGGGACGGTTAGTTCCAATTTTGACTACTCCCAAGGTGCGTAAAATTTCTATAAACACAGAAAAAATTTCTATGCACACAAAAAGAAAAAATTGACAAATTTTGTGCGAAAAGATTTTCCAATTAAGCAAACAACAATTCAAATATTTATTTTTGTCGAATTTATTTTTGTCGTGCTGATTTGTATTATTTAACTATTTTATACACTTCATTCGAGTGTGTATATATATTTATTTTAAACCGATTTTGAAGTAATTTTAATAATTTTTGTTTTTAGTAAAAAATTTTATCGAATGTAGTTAGAAATGTTTTCTACTCCAGTCAACTAAAATACACTTGATTCGAGGTAGCAATTGTTTCAGTACGTCTTTAACGCGCCTGAATTGTGCAGGCGGACGTACTTTCGTGTACAATTGTTGCAGATAAGAAGGGGCGTGATGAAATCTTGTTTCTTCTTGTTTCGAACACATTTCTTATCAGTGCAGTTTAAAATGTATAAATAATTAAAATAATATACAAATAAATTAGATTGTTATATATTTACATTATATATTATTATATTTGTTAATACATTCAACAATAAAGTGTGAAGAATTATATTCTTTAACATAATAAAAAAAGTGTAAAAAAAAAAAAAAAAAAAATAAAATCCGTGATATAAAAAAATGGAATTAAACTCGCGTGTTTTGATAAATAATTCAATCATTTAATAAAAATACTACGCAGATATTGTACGGCAAACGACGGAATTTTATTTCGTAAAATTGTCTCGGTAAAATATATGAAACCAATATCAAAAGCTTTTGTGTCATTGATGTTTAATAACCAGCATAGCGTGTCATACGTTTTTCCTTCTTTTTCTATTATTATTATTTTTCATCACTTTATTATACTTGATTTTTTTATCATTTTCTCAATTTTTTTTTTTTTTTTCAAATTCATTTCAAAGCTAATAACAGATCTAAAATGATATGCAAGACAAACTTGTTGGACAATTTTGGATTAAAATTTGTGGAAGCGTTAAATCGATACTTTATTACACAGAAAGCATATAAAGAAGATTTGACGTCAAAGGAAAAGGGGGGAAAAACGAAAAGGAAATCGTTGGACGTAAAATGGACGTCCGTAAAATCTTCGACCCATTACACATTTTAAGAGAGCTTTAAACGTCAGGGCCGAATGTTTATAGTCCCGAATTAATGTTTCGATTACTTAGAAAACCGCGGGAAAAAAACATTTGTAATTCAATGCAACGCAAATTTAAGTTATTTTGTTGTATTTAAAATATGTAATAAATTTATTTGAAATAATAATAATAATAATAATAATAATAATACCAATAATAATAATCATAATAATAATAATAATAATAATAATAATAATAATAATAATAATAATAATAATCACAACAATAATAAATAGAATAATTTTTTTCTTCTCTTATTGTTCTCTCTTAATGGCAAGCGAGATCAATAATTTATAAACCTTAAAGCATTATTGAATGAAAAATAAAATTAGATATTCAATAGACTCGAGCGAATCGCCGCTACGTCCTTAAACTCCCGAACGTCCTGAACATCGCGTAAGTCGCTCGGGTGATTAGCATGCGCGGTGTATGTGTGACAAAGTCGAGGACTGCGTGACGGTCGTTGCGAAAGCGAGATTCCTCATTGACCCGTGTCCCGTAATCCGCCGTCCTTTATATCAGCCGAGGAACAGTTTTTCCGTCGCAAATCGCACAGCTCCTTTTGTCTTTCCCGCCAAGGCTGCCGTGGTTCGCGGCAAAATCACAATAACACAAATCTTACGTGTGAAGAATATCGCAGTCGAATTGACGCCCGATCGATTATCGCAATGCTTTATCGTTTTCGCGTAACAGAGCCGCGGGACAATGGGACTGGACTTTACTTCAATTGCGAAGCAATTCCACGGGCAAAAACGTTAATTAGAAAAGAGGGGAGGTGGGGGGATATGTGACTTGTGTCACAAGTAAAAAGAAATCAAAATAATAATTGGATTTGCTTGAAACGTGTGTTATTTGTAGAAACCTTTGTTTACTTTATTGTTATTGTTATGATTTTAGTTGATTTGTTTACTTTATTGTTATTGTTATAATTATAGTCTATTTGTTTACTTTATTGTTATTGTTATGATTATAGCTGGTCTCATTGTTATTGTTTTCATTATTATTGTCGTAGTTGTTATTATTATTTTTATGCTGACCATTGTTATTGTTATTATTATAATGCGTTTTTAGGAATTGAATTTCGTAAACATCGTTTTGTTTGTACACAAACTTTTATTTACAAACACGTCCGAATCGTAATGCAATTAACTCTCAACTTTTTATAAAACGAAGGTAAAAGATACAATAATAAAAACAATCTTCAACAACTGCGTTTTTTTACACTTTTTTTTTTCGTACTTTCGAGTTAAGCAATTTCTTTTCCGTGCAAATCGCGGCCAATCTCACGTGACTAGGCAAATTTAACGCCACGACCTTCATCCTCCTTTCGGGGTCATTATTATAACACATCAATAACAAAAATGTTTAACTATAACAGCTTGATTTCAATCAGTTCTTAAAACGTCATCCCCGGCAACGTGTTCCTGATGACTTTCAACACACTCTATTAACAGCGACTTACTTTCATTGACATCGTGATTACACTCCGAAAGCAGTTTGACTGTGGTAATCGCAATGTTATTATAGGTAGTGACTGAAACCGGGATTAAAACGAAACTTCGAGCAGCTTCGTGTCTCCTCCGTGAAAATTCGGCCATAATTGTGTCATCGTTTTGATATAATCACTTTGGAGGGTGACGTTTCAAGTATCATCGTAATTAAGACAAGATCAAAGTAAACATGATTGAAAACAACGACTGAAGTTTTAATGATGCTAATTCTAATGACAATGATAATGATAACAACAATAATAATAACACTGATGATGAAAACATGTTTGCAAAATACTTAAAAAGAAACTTTCTATTGTCTAAATAAAAAATGTTTTTCATCCCGAGAGAAATAAAATACAAAAATTTACTAGAATGTAAAAAAAAATAACTGTTCTGTACCCCCATATTGAATTTTCTTTAAAATCAAAAAATGATTAAAATAATGCTTTGTACGTGACTAATTTACAAATTTCAACTTGAATTGATGAATTTTTGTATATAAAAAAAAAAATGTAATTAAATTAAAAAAATGCGGAAAACCATTTACCTCATTTACATAACAATTAAAAAATAAAGTCAATTTTGTATATACTTTAAAATTTGAAATAAAAAGTCATTTTAGAATAAGTAAATAATTGGATTCCATAAAGTAATCCATAATTAATCCAAATCTATTTATTATATAAAGATTACCGTTAACAGTACACTGGGAGAAAAGACGTTTTAAGTATTACAACATTTTATATTAAAAGTGTTGTATGTCAGCATTATCTGGATATTCAAAACTTATTATTTAAAAGTTCCTACAATTTGTGTTAATAGTTTCCATAATAAATTGTAAACTTTTTAATATATGCAGTAAATTTCAAAAAGTAAGTATCAAATATCTGAATAATGTTGACATACAACATTTTTAACATGAAATGTTATAATTTTTAAAACGACTTTTTTCTCCGTGCAAATGCCCTTTTTCAAAAAAGTATTATATTTTTCAAAAATAATAAACTTTGATGACGATAAAGTTTCGAAAATTGTGAAACAGTAATCTTTTAGCTTGTGCTTCTTCGATCTCACATACGTATAAAAAAAATTCTTTTCATCACAAATTTCTTGTCCAGCTAATTCTCAGCCTTTACAACTTTTTTTCCCGCCCCCTCCCCCCAAACGATCGTCAACGTTTTTTTTTTCGTCCCAACATAGTGGGGGGGGGGGGAGGTCCGTGAGCCCCCACCCCCGCTGAGACCCAACGCTTGTCCGCAGGTGCACTTGTCGGGAGGCACTTGTCCCTCTTCTGGCACCGCGGACTCATTGATCGGCGATTAGCGACCCGAATTCGTGGCGCGCGGGAATCGAAGCTCTGCGAACCGATTGCCATGCGAGCGGCCGGATCGCGCGCCCGCGGAGCCAGCTCGGCGACGACGTGACTTCCCCTATGATCCGACCGACGCGCTGACAAACTCGACGAAAACATGACCGTCGGCAAGGTTCTTTGCGTCTTGGCGCTGCTCCGCGCCCAAACCCTGGCGTCCAAGTCGGTCGACGTGTTGACCACTGGTGGTTTGGTACCGTTCAAGGACGACGAAATTTTGCGGATCCTCGCGCACAACAAAACCGACGCGATGAAAAATTTTACGCTCGTCGAGCTCATCGACGATGGCGCTGCTCCCGAGGACGACGATTGGGCCAGCAATCCTTATTACGGTTAGTAGATTAAGGGAGTGTTGGTGGTGAAACCATTGATTTTAATACTATATTTAATTTAATAATAATTTAATAATAATTTAATAAAAATTTAATAATAATTTAATTTTATAATAATTTAATAATAATATAATTATCTATATAGTTCTTTTAACTATATCGGATAGTCAATTTTATTATCTGGAGATAGTCGAGGATTTTCTCCAAATAGTCAAGAAATTAATTATCTAATTAATCAAAGTAAATATCTAGTTAGTCAATATAAATATCTAGATAATCAATGTAAATACTAAGGTTATGAAGTATAAAAAAAACTATATATGTTATCAAAATGATTATTTTCTATCTAGATTGACTATCTGGATAATCAGTTTGAATATCTATTTCTCTCAGTGTAATACGACACTTTTATTACTTTAATTCAATTATTTTAATCAGTTTAATATGTTGAATTCGATTTTTGCTTTTTTCAGTCAAGAACGTTGTTGTGATTCGACTGTTTTTGAAAATGGATCTCGGGGTCGTTTAAAAGTTTTGAATTTGTAAAGTCAATTTGATGTTTCAGGATTTTAAAAGAATGTACTCAAGATCGTTTGAATTTGAAAAAATTTGAAGGCTGATGTAAATTTATAAAAATTACAAAAAAAAGTTCTTAACGTAATTCAAATTTGTAAAATTTGAAGTTTTAGATTTCTAATTAAAAATAAAGTTATTCAATTGAAAGAGTGATCTTTTTTATATATTTGAATCCTTTTTAATTGAATTTAATCGTTGATAATCGCTAATTTATATTGAAATTTAAATTTTTATGAAAATTATTGATGATAATTACAAACACTTAATCATGTTTGTGAAACGTAACATATTTTACATTATACAGGAAACTTGCAATGTTTCTTTTTGCAATTGAAACAAAATATAATTTTTTTCGTCGAAAATCAAAATAAAAATCTAATTTTGCATAAAAGCAATTAAAAAATAACGTTTCACTTTTTAATCATTCTCTTAATAAGAAACTCAAAAAGACCAATCTGTCATAGAACAATTGAATAAAAATAAAGCACTTCATTTTCAATCACGCTGACTTAAATTTAAACTCTAATTTTGACTTTCGACGGTCAAAATTGTCTACTTCGTTCTATTTGTTGCAAAAAACAAATCGCAAATTTCCATCACAAATCATCCGAAATTAGTCCGTAATTGATCTCGATTTGAATTTGATTTCAGAAATCCGTTTGTTTTACGACAGATTGAAAAAAAAAAAAAAAACTACCGAAGTCAATAATAAATCCCCGGGAAAAAGATTTTTGCACGTCGGTAAATTTTTTTTCCTTCTCCTTTCTCCCCAACAAAGTGACTTTTTCATTATTTCGTGCTTTGTGAAACATTGTTTGATAAAATTCACACGCAAGTTAGTGCGCGCGAGTCGCGTGGTTTCGAATGTCACTTGAATTTCTTTCTACCTCGCTTGCTCGTTGTCTCGAACACACGTGGAAAATGATAACTTCGTTATGGTACTTCAAACTCTTTTGTCTCTTTTACTTTCCACTGTTTTGCTTTTTATCGTCAAATACTGAACAATTCGGGTTGTTAACTAGCAAATTTAATTACAAACGCTTTGAAACGAACAATTAGCATTCGAATTTTTTTTATATACATATAAAATATAACGTTGAAACGAAAAAAACCTTTTTTCTCGACCCTTTCAATTAAAAGCTGCGATGCAAAAAATTGGCACTTTGCGATCTTTTAATATCGATGAAAGATATAAATATCTTCGCGTGATGAAAAAAAAAAAAAATGAAACGTTAAAAAAAAGGACGAAAAAGGAGTTAAATGTATCCAAAATAAACGAAATCGGACGGTTTTCAGACTGTCTGCGTAATTAATAGTATGTTTGTGAAAAACGATTGATTGGAATGCCGCCAGACACGTTGTGCTTTTGTAGTGGAAGATCATTTCACAAACGAATTATTACCACACTTTATAAAAAAGAAACGAAGAAAAAAAAAAAAAAAAAGGAAAGATCTTGACTTCAATCGCGCGATTATTTGAATTGCAACAAGAAGTCGAGTGGGGAATTCAATTAGTGGAAACCAATCGAAACGAGGGAAAAAGGCAAGCAATTTACTGATAATCTGGTCAATTGATTAATCTTAAATCAAATAAATCAATTCGAATTAAGAACATTACAATTGATGAACGTCAAATAAAACAATGTTTCGAATAAGTCAATATTTTATCATTCAACTTCATTTAATTCATTTAAAGTCAATAATCATTCAATTGTTTAATCCAACAAAAAAAGTTAAAATTATTTAAAATTAGTAGACTAATGGAATAATTGGAAAATTGAACTAATTAATCAAACGCATTAATTGATTATGAATTCTGATTAATAATAACTAAATCGTTGAGTCACTTATTAAATAACTCAAATGAATCGATGCAGAAATTATTAAATTAATTATTGAATCAATTAACAAGTAAATGAATTATTTAATGAATTAATTAATAAATTAATCATTGAGTTAACAATAAAATCAGTAAGTCAATTCATAAACGACTCAAAATCAATAAAAAATTGATTGTTTCATTGATTGATGAAATGAATAACCGAATGAATCAAAGAATAAAATTATCATTTATTGAATCAGTGACTCAATTATCGAATGAATCATTGTATTAGCAATAAAATCATTAAGTCAACCAATGAATGACTCCGATAAATCAATAAATAATTTTTTGATTGATGGATTAATTGATTGATAAAACTTAATCAAACAATAATTTAATGAGTTATTCACTTAATTACCGAATGAATCGACTGAAAAAATGACTCACGGCTTCTAAATCGCTCGGCCGAAGATGAAACAGCGTTCATAAAGATGAAGCGACGACCCATTAGGACATTATTTACAAATCCACAAATCACTGGCGCGATTTTTCCCGATTTGAATGACAAGAGAAAAACTCGGCGCGTCGTTGGAAGGTCGCTTCTGCATTACGAATGTAGGTTGTGGGCGTTTCGTATTCCAAACGTTCGAGGGCGAAAAGGACATAAACGTTAACCCGACCATTGTCCACGATTGTTTACGAGTCGGCGCGGAAAAAACGAAACTCGATCCGGTTTCGCGGGGAAAAACTTCGCGAACCAACTTTAACGCAAAAGTTCGCGCAACCGAATAATGTAGTCAAATTAACTTGGGAATTCAGTTACTTCGACGAACTACGGCCAAGTTGCTCGTGTTTCTCGCAACGTTTAAGGAGCAGGGCTAGTCGGATTTTTGGAACACGCCAACGACCAAAGTTTGCCTCGTTTTCAATGAATATCAATGCAAAAGGAAAAACGAAAGAAAGTTCAAGACATGTTTTTGCAATTATCGTAATTTGAAAAATTAATTTATATTGTCACTTTTACCGTCTAAGTTTGAAACAATTAGTTAATAAAAATTAATTTACATCAACAAAATTAAACCCAAATAATCCAAACATACGAAACTTGAATATAATTGAAAGAAAGTTGGGGGAAAAAATGTTCGTGTACTTTTCAATCGTGACTTTCACTGCGTCCGAAAAGCCGCTGAAAAATCAAATAAATTAGACCACTTTTTGGGGCCGAACGATCGGTTCGATTGAAATCTCTCGTTAATCCGCTCTTACAACGAAACTTGGCGCAACTTTTACTCACCCGGGACTAAAAATCGTTGTTAAATCCAACGCCAAGGATTTTTCTCCTTCTAAGCGGAGTGTCGCTGTTGCTTCAATTATGCAACGCGACGATAAGGACTGCGCTCGTTTTCAACGGTAACATTTTCACGCCCCATAAAAGCCGCTTTTCGCCAAAGCGTTGAGAAATGACGATAATAACTTTTTCTCGACGATGTCGCAGGAGAAAAGAATCGCGGGCTCAAGGTGTATTCAAAGTTTTTTTTTCTATCGCGAATTCCGGATTTTTTTCGCAAAATCTAATTTTTTTCTCTTTTTGCGAAATTCAATTTTTTCCCTCAACTTTGACTTTTGCCGTAAAAACAGGTGTAAAACGTGAAGAGAAATCGTGAGAAAATAAATACCAAATTCATTCATTCATTATTTTGCGAAAAATTGCGAATTCCAAAGAAAAAAAAAAAAAAGAAAAAAAGAAGAAAGGAAATCGTTGACATGCGGGCGTCGAAATGAATATAAAGAAGGAATCAAACGAAATAATGAAAAAAGAAGACAAAAAGGAAAGAAAGAAGAAAGAAAAAGTGACGTAAAAATAGCAAGTTAAGTCGATCACGGCAGTTTTTTTGTGCTCCGATACGTGACAAACAATCGAACAACTTTGGTTTTTACTCGCTTTTACCGTTTTACCTCCGTTTGAATTTTTATGTTAACCGAACATGACAAATTCTTTTAAATTAACGAACCTAATAACAGTTATTGTTATTATTAAAAATGAAATTGCAAAAATGGTACAAGTTTTTAAAAATGAATGAAATATTGTAAATGGGAATAGTAAAATTTTTAATATCGTTAAAAGCAATCAATTTTCTTTTTTTAGTTGGTAATTATTTAAAATTTGCGTTCTTGAAATTTCCAACGTTTAATAGTAAACGAAAAAAAAATCTGATGTACTTTTCTTTGTACAAACAATATTTTTTGATTGGATAATTTTACAGGAAAAAACTAGAATATTTCAATGTTCGAAAATAAAATTTTTTCATTTTTGATTACAATTTATGTTACTAAATTATTACTATATATTACTATATATTACTATATTAATTTTTGTTTAATAATAAACTTTGGAAACTTCAACTCCATTAAAATTTGAAACTAAATTTTTTTCAAACTATTTGTACTGGATAAATTAAATTAAAAAATTTAATATACATGCAATTAAAATATATACATATAAATGATATTGATATATTTATATATGTCACGCATCGATAAATTAACAAAAAGTAAAAGTAATTTGAATGCAATTACAATCGTAACCTTCAATCGACGTCACTTTTCCTCGATTTTCGTAGTTATTAACCGAAGGAAGACGTCTTGAGGAGAAAACGGAAAAGAGGAAGGAGAAAAAATATCTGCTTACCGTGGCATGAAAATCATTTTTCATTGCGAACAAAGCTGCGAGCTTGGAAATGCGGAAGCGACTTGTGACAGTTTCCACAAACGAGGATTTCTTAATCGGCTTCACGGTGTATTAACATACAGAATAAGATTTTCCCGGGATTGGCGATCGATGAACGTTCGCGTAGATTGCGTTTATGAATTATTGTGCAATTCGCCGCGGACCGATACTTTATTAGCTCGGTATTTTAACATTCTTTTTTTTTTTTTTTTTTATAACTCAAAGTAAAAGAATCAAATTTTTTTTTTCCAATTTTTAATTACGAATTTTTTTATTAAAAAATTAAAAAATTTAATTTCGTAAAATATTTTTTTATTTAAATTAATTTTTTTTTTTCAAAAGAAACCAAAAAAATTGTTTTTTTTCATTATTTTTTAGAAAGGAATTGTTTCTTTTTGAAACAAAAAATGAAAAAAATATGTGATAGAGAAAATGTTTTTTTTTATTTAATATTTAAATATTTTTTTTTT
>JABFOV010005525.1:0-11926 GCA_022817685.1 Aradophagus sp. ZL-2020
TTATTTGTACACGTCGCTGCATCCACTCTACTATTATACTCGACGTTTTGTGTGTTTTTTTTTTAGTTTTTTTTTTTCTACTCTACACCCCCCCTAGCCAGTTTCTACATGCTGTGTTCCAGGTCAGGAGGGGAGATGGGATTTATTTTAAATTTTTTATATTTATATATTTTTAAATTCTGAACCATTTTTTTTTTTATTTTTTTTTTTTTTTTTTTTTTTTTTTTTTTTTTTTTTTTAAATTCTCTGACATAATTTGTTATAAATAGTTTGTCATTTTTTGTATTATGACAATTAAAGTAAAAACCTTGATGTAAAAAATTTTTATAAAAAACAATCGACAAGTGCAGTTTGTTTTCACTTCTGTCAATTCTCCTCAATTGTGTAGTATGTTAAATTTTGTATTTTAATATACAAATGCTTCTAAAAAAGACATTTACACGTATCGGAATGCAAAGAACATAGCAGAGTGAATTGAACCGTCGAAACGAGGGGAAGAAAAAATAATGAAAAGTAAGAATGAAGAAAAGGAAATAAATAATCAAATCACATGGAAGACTGCGGTATCTAAAACTGTCAGTTCTGATATTTCTTTATTTGTTGACACTTGCGATTTGAAAAAAAAGAAGTGCAAATTCTGACAGAGACGAGTCCATTTATTTTGCTAATGTCAAGATTGATTTCAGTTAACGTTGAATTTTGAAACGGAATGTTGAAACACGGCTGGTTGGAACTGAAAGTTATGCTTTTCTGTAATCAAGTAAATCATCAAGTACAAAAGTTAAAATTTGTTTTACTTATTTTCGGTCTATTCGTTGACGCCGATTCTTATCTTTCGATAACGTTGGCCTGATTTGTACAGTAATTTAAACGTTTCAATATAATAAAGTAGAAGTACCGGTAAAATCACCGGTAAACGACATGTCTCACCAACGATTCTATTTTTCTTGCACAATTTTTTTATCTCATTTTTCGCCGAATACTTTGTTAATAAAGATTTACTTTTAACTCAGAGTCTCAATTTGCAAAGTATCATCGACAAGTATATTCTATTTAAATACATTTCAATTGAATAACCAGTTATTTGGTTATTTTATTATTATTAATTTTTTTTAGATCAATTATCAATAAAATCAAACTTGAAAGTCTTACAAAAACTTGATACTAGTGTAAAGAATATGAACAAGCAATGAAACGTCGATTAAAAGTGCGCAGTACTGTATTGATATAAAAATTAGTAACTTTTAATTTAATCAGACTTTCAGCAAAATAGGTGACTCGACGATCCGTTTATCTCTTATCTTAACTACAACTTATTTGATCTTTCGCTTGTCAGCGCTCGCTTTTAGATGGAACTACCGGATAAAAAGCGTCCGAAATATCTCGTCAAGTATGCGACGATCTCTTAACTTTGGCAACGTACGCTCCAACAAGCTTCTGACACGCGAGGTATCTTTCCAATGCGCGGCATTTAATGGATGTACTTTCGGGTTCAACAAAATGCTTCGATGCCAGCGTCTGATAAGCCGCTAGAACTGGACATGAAAAATGAACGGACTCGCTTCACGGGGACAACGACCATGTCAAATGCAGTGGAATTTCAATATTTACCGTCGGAGAAACGAGCGAACACCTCCTTCGAAATCAATCTCAGAAGAATTTGGAACAAATGCTTATCGAAAAGATTTCTACAACCTTTTTGATAAAACATACTAATTGCTGTTTTTCTTCAATTTCGGAATTCATTTTAACGGTCTGCATAAAATATGTACCTGTAATGTGTATCAAAAATTATTTACATGCCAAAAAATACGCGAAGTATATAAAAAAGCAACACATAATAAGATTCATAAAATGATGTATACATAAAAAAATGTATATACTAATTGACTCATTAATCACTCAACAGGACGAATTAGCACGAAGAAGGGGTAGAAAAAGTTTTTGATGGAAAGAAATAAAGAAAAAGAAAAAGAGTCTCGCATCATCAGGGCACCAAAGTATATTTCAAAAGATATTTATCAATGTAGATACAAAGTTGAGCTCCAAGTTTTAAGATCAATCATCAAATGGAGATAAACTTCCTATTTAAAAAATGGAATATTACAGTGATTCAGGATAAATTAAATATTTCTATAAGCCATACCAAAGAAACACTTGCAATTAAGAAAATATATTTTTTCTGTGTCCAGGAAAACCAGAGATTGAACATTTCTGGAAAAAGTCAAAAACAACATGTAAAGTTGGAAAATAATGTAATAACTATATCGTGCTTGAAAATGATTGCAGCAATGTCGTCAAGTTAATTGTCACTTTTCGACGCCTTGCACGCTTCACCGTCACGCGACGATTTTCTTTTTATTTCCTTTTTTTCTTTTTTTTTTTTTCTCGAAAGAAACGACGCTCGGCAAAAATTGCTCCAACGCCAGGATTGCTCTCACTAATTGCTCCTTTTCCCGCCGCCGGTTACATAAGCCCGCTGCGTCGGTGATTAGCCGCACAAGTGAATCCGATACGCGACTATCGCTGCTGGCGAACATCTGGCCGCCCTCAAAGCTGGAGCGCTCAATTCCAAACGAATTAATCTACATCAAGCCCGGTTAAAAGCCAAGCGTTAAATTTAACCCGCGATCCTTGGCAGACGACAATGGAGCGGGATCGCGAGCATCGCCCAACTTGGACCGCGATGAGTCATCGCCCGTAATAAGGCTGAAATCTGGCTGGAAACTGCGATAATTGTCGGCCGATCGGAGATCAACCTAGCGATCCGCCGCGCCTCCTAATGAGTCAGTGGGGGGACATTTTGAAAGCCCACCATTTATCATCCGCCTCGTGCGTTCCAATCGTTTTTCTGATTACCGTTTAATCATTTATTATTTCTTTCTTCCTTGCGTTTTCAAGACTCACATGCTGAACTTCTCGGTCAAGATCTAATGATAAATGTGATTGTAAACTATACTTGCAGTTTATCAACTTTTATACAAAAAAAATGAATTTGCAAATATTTTTATTTATTTATTTATTAACATACAACTGGTAGTAGGCCCAAAAATATAATATAACAATAATATAAAATTACATAAACATTGAACAGTTAGTTGAACAATATTCATCTTTAATTTACTTTTTGGAAAAAAGTTTCAAACTTCAAAATCAATCTTTAGGTTCGATATTACTGACAGTACGATTATTTAGTCACGTCTCAAGTGGTTCGCATGTTACCCTAAGAGCGTTTTCCGCCGCTTCGTGGAAAATGTATGAAAAACACGTGTCGAACAGGCGCCGAACGATTCAGTGTATTTGGAGCGGACCATGTGGTCAGTCACGGACTGACTTCTTCAGAGTTGTAAAACTCGATTGTTCTGAAAAGTGACGAAGCTGATGAACGTATGCAGGTCATTTATCATGCGCGTTACGCGCTTGTCAAATAAAAGGGCTTTGATTTTGAAATTCATGGAAAAGGAAGCTTAACATTGAATGCCATTTGAAATCTTTTATACAATTATTGGAACACAACAGTGTACAAAGAAGTATACTGTTTTTTGATTTCCAAAGACAAGATTCGATTTCGACTTCGAAATCATTCTACAAGACTTAAATCAAAACTTTTGAAATACTTTCAAGTATTTTGTCGACAATTTCATTTCAGGGCTGAAATCTTTGAAGTCTAATAATTTCAAGTACTTTGGTTTTGTAAAATATTTCAAAACCAGGTGACCAGAAGACTTCATAAGTGGGTGACCCCTTGTTGATTTGCCCCAATTAAACTTTCTGGGGAACAAATGTTTGTTGTTCTGACAAAAGATTTGAATTGAATTCAAAACACCAGCCACGAAATGCAAACAGATCAAAAATACTCGGCAACTGAAGATTCGATAAGGCAGTCGATGATGTAATTACGAAAATTAGACCAGGGAGCACCGCGGCACGTCGTGGCCACTTCAAAGGGAAAACTTGTACGTCTGCGAGCAAACACAGGATCCCGCTTCCTGCCAGATGACAAGGCTCTCGTGTTCGTTTCACGAAATGCAGGCCTCGTACTCGGTTTCCGGCTATTTCCGACGTTCCGTCAAATCGTGGTGATTTCGACACTCGTGGAAAGTTGATTAAACTCCGAAAAGAGAATAAGAAGGCTCTTTACAAAAAAAGAGCCGTTTATGTCAAATGTACGAGGAATCGAAATTAAATTGCTAATTATGGAATGAAAGTGACAACTGTTGCCAGATGGTGGATTCAATTTATTTGAATGGAATCAAAGAACTCATTCATAGTTTTGTGAGAAAAATTAATTCTTTTTCAAGTTGCAAAGCTGATTTTGAAGTAATCGTGCATTCATTTGAGATAGAAGTTTCGTTTTAATTGGAAAATCCCGTAAATTGAATATGCCTCGATAATAGCTTAGCAAAATTTGGTACATTCTTTTTTACTTCATAAATTAAACTTTATTAGAAAAACATTTTTACTCAATTCGCTTTGGCGAAAAAAGTCTGCGAATAATTATTTATTGATGGATAAATATTTGTATTCTATCATATAAATATATGTTTTAATTATATTCGATCATTCGTTTCGTTTATTAATAAACGTTAGAAATTTCGTGTATATGAAAAACAATAATTCCTGTGGTTTTCGATCCTCGAAGTCGAGTAAATAAATATATAATGAAGTACAGTTGAATGAAGCGCCGGTGAAGAGGGAGCCCCAAGTTGAATTTAATTATTATATAATAATGTTATACAGAGGCGAGCGAAAACGCGTTCGCTCGACTGGCCACAGTCTCCTTTTCAGGTATTGAGCGTTTACTTTTTGTGGTCGGGCATAATAGAATGGAGAGGGACCGGGCGGCACAAAAAAATCGGACTCCATTCATCTTGTCTTACAATAATAAGTGCATTGGAAGAAGACGGTCATACGGAAATGGTTTATCTCGCGGTATAATGGTACGTTACGCACACTCGAATGAATAACAATTCTTTACCTGGAACGGAGGGACGTCTGCAGTATCATGCGGGGCCACGCATCAAACGAAATGATTCCCAATGAAGTCGATTCGACGTCGCACAATTCAATGGGGCTCTCGAGGATTATTTTCTTATAAAAAGATATGCCCTTCTAATGCTCGGGACGCTTATTCCACACCGCAATTTATTTCGTCCTTCGTTGCCGAAAAAGAATTGATTTGTTTGCGAGTGAATTTCAACTCGTTTGTTTGTTAGAAATTTATTATCATACTCCGAGAGAATTGTGTTTTAAAAATTACTCTTTTCCTGTTAACTTTGCAAGCACCGTTTATAAATGTCTGTACGAAGATAGCGAAACGTATTTTTAATTGAATAACGACTGCTTTTCATGAAAACGTTTCATTATTTTCTGGAATAGTGTTTACTATTCTTGATAGTCATCCTTGTTTAATTTTTCTTAGTGTGTATAGTTAAATTTACTATTCCATCTTACTAAAGGAAAAAAAATGTCAAATTACACTGTATGTGGTCACAAATAATGAATGACAGTGTACATTTTTCACGTTTTTTGTAAAAATCAAGTCAAAGTATGATCATTTTACGACTAATTGTGTATAAACTTAAATAACATTTTGCAACGAAGTACGTATAAAAAAAATTACACAGAATCGGTGAAATCTTAATTATATTTAATTATTTAGATTTTTAATAATGCGAATAAATTTCTTGCACAGTTGGGTAAATTTTGCATAACCAGTAGCGTAGAAATCATTGTAACTTTACACTGACTTTTATCAATTACAATGTAATTAATACAATTAAATTAATGATAATTGATTATAATATCAACGTGGTATAAAATGTAATTCGCAAGACTGATGTTGAATTCACAAAAGTTTACTGTTAGTCACCAAAGCTGATAAATGTTTGTATAAGCGGCGACGGTTAGTGGTTTATTGCCTCGATTATGCATGCAGATTAGATGCGAAATTCTCGTAATGAATCCATTACGGCGAAGCCGAGTAGGAAACGAGCTTTATCATCCTTCGACGAAGACGCGCGTCGAGGAATTCTGTCTTCCGTTGAATTGAGAGCGCGGCCGAGTCAAAAATACAACGCCGAGAGAAACAAAACCGATTGTGACGAGCCGAGTCAACGTTCTTGAACTTGAGACGATACGTGACCGAGCAGCCTGGCCCGGATAACATTTCATAACGGTTCACGTTCTACCGATTGCGAACGCTTTTTTGCCAACTTTGTGGAAGCCTTTATTACGTTCCACTTTACCCATTTTTTTATGTGACTTGACGTTATTACTTACACGTTTTTCAATCCAAGTTTCTGATTCATTATTTCATGTCTGGATTACTTTTGATCAATCGTAATGACATGTCTATTCAAATGGTACCAAACGATTTTTCATAAAACAGAAAAAAGAGAATAGGAAAAATTGGTATACGTGTTTGTGACGAGTTGTGTTACAAGCAAACGTAATCAATAATATTTAAAAAATTAATAACTTCGTCGACTAATAAATTTGGCTATCATTGAACAATTTCTAAATTGCTGGTTTCTTAATGTAATGGCAAAGATGTGTATTAACATTTTTTCCAGGCTTACTTCTCCCGGATAATTTTATGTTAATAGGTCACACTCAGTGGTCGAGTTATTATCTTTTCGATTAAATCACATGTTTTGCATCACTCTGAAACTCGACAAGTTGTCAGTCGTCAATGGGAATTTCCAGATAAAGAGAAATTTTATATGTTGATTCTTGAATGTTTTGTTGATTTATCGTTGCGCAAAGGAAATACCGTCATTATATAATCCATGCAAACTTTAGTGAAACAATTTTGGTTTTTATAAATTTCAACGAATGCGTCTGTTTTTTTGTTACAGGACAAGCAGTGCTTCGTTGAATTCAACTGGGAAACTAATGTAACGTGCATATCGGGAATGAAGATGGTTAACCAAACCACTGAGAATTTCTCGAAGGATACGTACAAACCATCTGTCATAAGTATGTTGGATACAACATATTAATTTTAAAAACATTACGTTTTATTCATTAAATTACAATAAATTATAGTAAATTTGTCATTTATATGTCATACATTAATAAATTGTATTGAACAAAAAAAAATTTCTCTCGTTACAGATTTGATTCTTGCTGTGATACTTTTAGTTATCGTTGTTGTAATCGCGATAATATACTGTCGTAATTCAAGCCAACGAATGGTCTGGCTGAATTTTTGCGCCAAGCCTTGTTCGACCAGAAAAGTTAACGACAGCGTCAAATACAGTCGGGTGGGTGATAAGTATAGATTTTTGAATTCGAAAAAACATGATCACCAATCAGAAGAACACTTTCATTTGGCTTGAGACAATTTTTAATATTATTACAGAGCACCACTTTCATTATCTTTGTTGAATTAGCTTTTTTAATGAATTTCATTTTTTTTCTGTATACATTTTTTATTTTTTGAATGTTTAGTATCAATGCTAGATCGTACATCCAGAGTCAAAATGTTCAACCTCTGCAGCCTCCATTTGAACTCGCATTTGAAACAAAATCAAAAGAGGACTTTAAATGAAATGGATGAATGAAATGAAATGAATTAAAAGAGGTTGAAAGGAAGTTGAAAAAGATACTTCAGATAGGGTGAAAAGCGGTTGAAGGGGTTGCAAGGAGGTTGAAAAAAGACTAACAAGGTTAAAGAAAAGCTTGTTGTTGAAATTTCCAATTCCTTTGAAATTCCAATGATGATAATCTCTTTTCCGCACCTTCAATCTTTTTTCCACCTCTTCGGTGTTTAAGCTTTGCCTCGATTCAACCTTCTCAAGCTTCTTTTAGCTTGTTTACAATCCCTTTTCCGTTTCCTTTCAATCTCCAAAAACTTTGACTCGGGGTGCCAATTGCTTTATCAGAGTCATTATCGTAGTATTTCATTTTTATTATTTTTTTTTATTTATATTTTAGATAGATTGTTTGCACAAATCTTTGTTTTTCCTCAAAATCATGCTTGTGTTGATTGCAGGAATCATTGTGAAGCAATATAAGTTTTCAATCATCAGGATGACCGCAAGCCATTTTTAGTATTATAATGATTCTTTTATTAATTGAAATTTTTATTTTCGTTGTTTCTTCACTAATGTAGGTATTTACGTTATAAATATTCAGTATTACCGCTAAGGTGGTATATTTTTGCCTGTTTCATAAAAAAAAGTTGATGCTTAAGAAATTGATATTTTTTTTTAAGATGAATATGCAAAACAGTAATTATTTTATACATTTGTAGTATTGGGATTCAACATGTCAACATAAGTACATTGTTACTGCATTGTAAGATAATTTCCTCTGAAAAGTATTAAATTTAGTTTAAAAATGGTTCCTATTTGAATAAGGTTTAAAAATATGTTAAATCCCAATAAAAATAGAACTTCTCAATTGAATCCTTAGTTTTACTTTAAGGGTTGTTTCTATTTGTAATGCATTGTAATTTGTTGCACTGGACTGATTTTTTTCAATGCTTCCATTTGTTTGTTTAATACTGTAATTTGTTTCAATAAACTTTTTTTTACATTTCATTATTAGTTCACCTTTACTATTTTGCCCATTTAAACACCATCTTTTCAATAAGAAGCTTTAGTTGCAACTTTTTAAATATTGACATTGATTCGTTCGTTGCAGGTCAACACAACTGAAGAAGCCCGTTTGTTGTTGGACGGTCCTGATACTGCGCTCGCATGTCAAACTGATAGCAGTGATGACGAATTACTGGACTTTTAGTCGGATTGCTGATGACGACTTTTCGACGATCGGACGAACTGATTTACAAGCCAACAGACGACAAATTTAGTGATCACTCGCTTTAATTTTACAGTATTTATTCCCAACGTGCTACGATGTACTTTTTAAAGTCCAAAGAAAAGTCGATTGATTTGATTTCAAAGCCACCTTTCGTAAGTCAATATAATTTGTATTATTTATTAGGATTATTTTTTTACAATTTGGTTTTGAAATTCAATTAATCGCTAAGTTGTTTTTGTTGAATTTCAAATTCTACATACCTAAAATTAATCCGTTTAAACTTCGTTTTACCTTTATTTGATGGTTGATATAAATCACAAAAGTATTTTTTTTTTGTAGGAAGTAAAAGATCAAGTATATAAATTTATATACTAATACTCTTTTATTTCTTAAGTCACTTGCATTTAGTACTTTATAGATTATTAAATACTTATTTCCTTCTTAACTTAGTATTACAAAAATATTCCTATATTATATCATTCACCTGAACATCAGATATCGTATACAATAGCAGTAATTTTTATACAGCATATTAAACTTAAATGACGATAACGATCAAGGTGTAAGAATTTATTCTCAAACGATTATCGACCTGTCTATGACTACTTAGATGACTTCTTTTGCTTAATTTATCATCTTGTTTTCTTTTCTTTTCAAATACTAATGCATAATTCAGCCCGTAAAATATACGCGAATATATCAGCTGTATATTTTATTCCAGTCCATTTTCGATAGTCAATTCAACTCATTATGTAGCGTGACATAAGACGTGTTTGTGTATATATGCTCACATATGTAAATACAATGGTACATCAAACTCGTGTACAAATTATTCTTGGAAGAATTTATACAAATGATTTACTCATTGTTCACATGCTGTTGTAATGTTTATACATCAACTGTAAAGAGAACCAATTATTAAGAATAAAAAGGGAGTAGATCAGAATATCGTTAATTAACTTAACAATGTTATTTTGACGTCAGATCTCCGTTTTACCGAGTTTCAGTAAAGAAGAGCGTCACCATCTAAAGATAGCTTTCAACTTTTATTCGAATCCAGCTTATGGATGGGTAAATAATTCAGCGTGAAAATATTCATGGTATCATTCAAAACATAATTTTCCCATAATTCTTTGAACGAAAAAATTTGGGCCTGTATCTATTTATTGAACAGTTTATTCTTTTCTAATCATTCCTTTTCGTTAATTTGTCCAGGCTTCGGCTATATTTTTTCTGTGTACAAAAAACAGATATATTAGAAGTATGAAAAAAATCCTAGGAAAAAAAACATTTGTGACGATTAAATTAATTATTATTATGTTTCTTGCAAAAATTATATATTCTTTTTAATTACTTATCAGAACAAGTACACATTCTCAAAACTACTATAATTGATAATTCTTTAACAAAAGGTATAAAATCACTGAAACGTAATGTGATAGTCATATATTGTAAGTATATTAATCACACATTATCAATAGACAGATAATTTATTATTAAAGCATTAATGATGTATTTTTATTTTTACTTCGAAAACATGGAAAGATATTGACTCGTGTATAAATGAGATATACATTTTCCATTTTATTGAACATGATTCAACTTTCCAGGTACAAACTTCAGTGATCTTAAGTGCCCAATGTGCACGCGCAAGCGCAGTTCAGTTGAATTTCGAGCAGCCCAATAGCAACGTCAGTTGGTTTTGCAGGTTTCTCAGTTTGTACGGAGCAGTGATAAGCGAGAAACGCGGTAGCCAGTAAGCTATCGCAGATCAACTGTTTTAATTATTTGACCCTGAATTTTAATTTCTTTCGACGATGAAGTATATACTTGTGACCGGGGGTGTCATCAGCGGTGTTGGCAAAGGCGTGATCACTAGCTCGTTTGGTACCATTCTCAAACACTGTGGCATCAATGTGACATCTATCAAAATTGACCCCTACATCAATATTGACGCAGGAACATTTTCCCCTTACGAACATGGTAATTATGTATTTTTAATTGCTTTCTTTATTACGTCATCGCGGAGCGCTGACGATGAACGAGTTATTGATTTTCAAGGTACAAAATTGACGACTGACCACGTGGTTCGCTAAACCATTTCGGGGTCTGATGTTGTCAATTTAATTCGATACTTGATCTTCGATAATTGAGTATATTCTTATTCAAGATTTGTGGAATTTTTCATTGGAAAATAGGGATAGTTTATTTTGGTCTAATTACATTTTCCCGCCTTTCAGTCACGTGGGATAAAGAATCTGTAAGAACATTAATGTTTGCTTGTTAAAAATAGTACTTTACTAATAAAAAATTTTAATATTAAATGATTGATGAAATGCAAAAAAAAAGTATTATTATCAAAACATTGTGCTTTACTGAGTTATAATTGAAATCTGATAACAGAATTAAAATCAACATTATGATATCTATGCAGTCATTTTATCTTTATTAAGCAGAGCAAATACATTTCATATAATTATTATTATTTAAGTATGAGAATAAGAAAGAGAATACTGAAAATTAACTGTTGACATTTTCAGGAGAAGTTTACGTACTTGATGATGGCGGCGAGGTAGACCTTGACTTAGGAAATTATGAAAGATTTTTGGACGTTACTCTTCACAAAGAAAATAATATTACAACAGGAAAAATATACCAGCATGTCATTGAGAAGGAACGCAGGGGAGATTATTTAGGCAAAACTGTTCAAGGTATTTATATGTACTTTTTTTTCTCAATTATGAGATCAATGTGCTTATTATTGACAACTTATAAAACATACATAAATGAAAATAATTATAATTAACACTCTCATGATGGAACATACCCCCTCCATTTAATATGGCGGACGGGCAACAAGGATAGCAATATCGAAATGTCATGTGAATGCAGGGCTGTATGAATGAATGGCGCTTTTTTTAATGTTCATAGAAACAAGAGAATATTTTAATAAATACATTAATAACAATTATTTATTGAATCAAATTACATTCAATCGAATTACATTATTATTACATTTTTTTCCTCATGTGGTTGCTTTAGCGTTTTCTGTTTTCCCATGAACTTTCTGTTTTGAACTTTCTAACCTACAAAAAAAATTGACACCAACATGAGAATCTGAATGTAGAAACAAACTCATCATAAATACATCATT
>JABFOV010005526.1:0-11924 GCA_022817685.1 Aradophagus sp. ZL-2020
GATTAGTGCTCCGACGTACGGTTCCTGGCCGCTGATCACCGTGTACGGTGCGGTCGGGAAGTTTTGCTGCTGTTGTTGGGGCTGTTGCTGCTGTTGTTGCTGCTGCTGAGCCTGCGACGCCGCCAAATACTGCTGCTGTTGTTGCTGGTGCTGTTGCTGCTGTTGCTGCAACAGTTGCAGTTGCTGTGGCGTCGCTCCCTGCGGCTGACTTCGAAACAATTGCTGCAAACAAAAGCAACGCCGGTTAATTCGCTGCGTGATAATCAGACGTCGCGATATGCCGCGCGATATTCCTCCGTTCCGTTGTCGCAACCGCGGTAAATCTTATTATGAACTAATTAAAGTTTACGAATCCCGACACTTTGCCGGCATTGTTTCTCGCGTTTCCAAATAACATAAATGATGACACGTCGGCGCACCGGCAACATACGGTCGTTCGATTTCATGCGACAGGATGTCGCGCTGAGAAATACACTCCTTTACTCTATTCCTACTGGGCTCGACACTTCACCGGAGTCTGACTTGAAGTCAGCTGTCCCAAAGTTTTCGAGTTGTTGAGTTTATGTATAATTTGGTCGAAAGGAATATGTACAAAAAAATTCATGTTTTTCTACCTGATGATTGTATAATTAACACCATTCATTGTAAGAAAGTTATTGTAATCTTTATTTAATGTTAGTTTATAATTTTGAATGAAATATTCTGTATTTATTAAGTTTTCAGTACTTTATACCATTTGCAAACTACGCTTTACCAATGAGTTTCCAAATTAATGATTTTTTTACTACTTTTTTACTCGCCCCTGTTGATTTTTGAAAATAAATGAAATGACTTTTTTTTTTATTTGACAGTGAGAAGGGCAATAATGTAGCAAAGTATTCTTCTTTTTCTTCATCATTTCAAATTTTTCGTGCTTTCTTTTTTTTATATATATATATAAAATGAATGAAACAAAGAATGTTCATCGCTACTTCAGCTCAATAGCAGCTTTATACAATTTTCATAAGAGCATTTCCCCGGCGTTTCCTCTGCAGGTAATAATTTAATTTCTTGAGGAATCGCTGAGAAAAAAAAGGAGCGCCCATTGAAACAATTTCAGCGTTATTTTCCAAGGATGCTCGCATGCTTATCTGCGACAGTGATAAACATCGGACTCGTGCATTGTTTACAATGTGGAAATGCGTTTCTATGACGAGCTCATTAATTCCGAGTAAATCACAAATAATGGATCTAATTCGCGCGGCTAGAAAAAACAAGAAAACAGAAAAAAAATGAAGACGAAGAAATTTCCGCGAAACGAACGAGCCTCGGCGATGACCGACTTTCTCCGCTCCTTTTTTCCCTTCGGTTTCTTAATTTTTTATTCATCTACGTCGCGCCGATTTTATACCCGTGTGCCAATAGCGCGCTGTAAATGTCGCGCGTTACGATTTGCAGTCGGTTGCCTAGGATTTGCATCGTAAAAGGCGTGAACAATGTTAATCGATTTACACGCCCGAGTTTTGTAATAAAACATGTAAATCGTGGGTAACTGCTTGACAATTTTTTAATGAACGAGGTTCGCAAGCAGACAGATGTGTGTGCGATTGGTCAATGTCGAACTTGCGAAAATATTATTTTAATTAATCATTATCATTTGATCATTTTAACTCTTATTAATTTAATTTGATTATAATTATTAAATATGATCACTCGACAAAGGCGAGTGATGGCAACATATCTTATTTTCGATTTAACAAATAAATATTATATATGCTTGTATAATTAAAAACGAGGGTGAAGAAATTGCATATTGCTCTAATTAGAGTACTTTTTTTATTACATTAAATAATCTATTTTAAACTCGTTTCGTGTATGATTTAGAGATAAAAAATTATTACCATATAAAACTTTAATTCCTCAGTGAAATCAAAGCATCGAGTTGAATATAATGGGAACGTTTTTTCCTCCCTAATAATGTTTAAATTAATCGGATTATTTGCAGTTCGTGAAGTGCAATCATGTTGGCTGAAGAGATAATCAATTGTGAAAGGAAAGCAGCCGCGGTAGGTTTTATTCGCGGGATCGAACTTGCTTCTTAATTCGACTGCTGTTACAATTGAGTGAGAATATTTATTTTGCGAGCGAAGCGTTCGCGCTTGCGCGGCTAGCACAGAAGGAAAGCCGCCAAGCAGTCGCTCCTGGAAATGTTATCAGACCAAAATTGATAGCGCGAGATTATCGCGACGATTTCTCGCAGACGGCTGCCGGGCGGCTGAATGTTTTGAAAATAACGGCAAATCAAAAGGTTCGTTTGAAATTCGAGCCGATCAATTAACAAGTGCAAATTTTCAAACGGCAATAAATATTAATGAGAAAATTTTCTTGCTGCACTTTTTAACGTTAATAACGCATAAATGAATTTATGATTTGTTTTTGTCGCCAGACTCAAGAAGACACGGTTTTTTTTCAACGTCGAGTAGAACGAACGGTTAATTTTAATTGCAACGCTGCGTCAAAAGTGTAGCTGAATTAAACGAGTAATAAATAAGAGAATTAGCAGGGAAAACGTATCGCTGAATATGTTTTCCGTCGTTTTATATGGCTTGTAACTTTTAATTTGAGGAAAAATAGTTGTATTGTTGATGATAAATTAACAACTTGTTTTTAAATGATTTATTTTTTTCCTATTTCCTTTCTATACACGTTATCGTGTTTCTCGTTAAAAACTACGCCAGATGTGCAGGTATCACGTTTCTTTTATCTAGAGTTCTTTGCAGGTGATTCTCCACTCGGTATTCCGACTTAATATTTTAATGCGCGCGACGTTATTTTAGAAACACATTTCAAGTGACGTGATTCCGAAATAAAGCAATTTCTTTGCTTCATAAAATAATCTTAAAGAGAAATCTTAATGTTTTTATGTTAGACAAGGATAATAATTAATGACGTAACAAGTAGACGGCGTCTTTCCTTTCATTTGTTATTCCGTTATTTTTCATTTATTTCGGCCACTTTGAACGCGAGAAGGAAAATTTCATCCCGACGTCAAATTGGCATTGTAGATTTCACCTATGAAACAATTAGATGACGAATGAAAGATTGACGCAATTTTCGTCAACGAATTCTTATTATTTGGGTTGCGATAGCCATTGTTTGGCGGCAACGGGATTTCATAGGCGGTAATAAAAACATTAGAGATGTTAAAAAACGGCCGGGCATTGTGATGTTTGTGTGCCGTTTTCTAGATAAAATTGATTACTTTCTGAAATCAGTTTCTATGAACCGACTTTATCACGTACGGATCTGATGCACGCGAAAAAGATATTACCGATTTTATGTTACGAAAATTGCAGATTTCTAGTCGCCCGGATTTTATAGAAATATTTACGACGATTATTCGTTGTCGTTTATTTGGAAATCAATAGATTTAATCACTTTATTTTTATAATTATTAAATTTTGTAGGTGCGTTTGCATTTACAAAATTTTCGTTTGTAAGATTCGTGTGCGTTTTGTAAGATTGCAAAACAAAAAACTGACTAAAACTCTAAAAAATATTCAACTTCAATTATAAAAGTGGCTTTTAATAAACAGCAAAGTGCATTCTCAATTAAACAAAACTAATTATATAACAAAAAGCTTTGTTTCTTAGAATAATATTTGAGTTTATTTCTTTCAGCGATACTTTATTTTCCAGAAAAACAGTTTATAAAAGAAAACTCAAACGTTTAACTAAACTTTTTTTTCAAATTCTACCTTTCTTAAAACTAACTTTTAAATAAATATAATCCATAAAGTTATACTTTAACCACCCACAAAACACTTTGATTTAAAACAATTACATTTGTTTCTACAATCATGAAGATCGCACAACGAAAACATTAGCTCGATCGACTAAAAACACAATTACTTTGACAAATTGACTTTATCTTCCAACTCTGTTTTTCTTTGTAAGCTCATAAACAAACTTTATCGACGTTTTGTAACACGCCGCATCAATGTTGTAGGCAAAGACTGATCTTGTCTATCACACAATCCAGAAAACTAAATGGAAAATAAAAAGGCGAGACGGAAGTGGCCCGGCAAGAATGCCGGGCGTCCATTAAGAGCGGAAAAAGCGAGCCCGGTCGGCAATGACCCGGCAACGAAATACACCGCGGTTACGTTCAATGTCGCGGCATGTCCGAAGGATGTTGCGCCGCGCGCTGCTTCGAGGTCACGGCGGTCTCGTCTCGGTAAGAGCGTGTCCGCAGGCCGAACTTAGAGCGAGGTTGAAATCTCGCTCGGGCCGCTCCGGCTGGAGCCGGGTCAACGAACTCCTGCGGACGTTCACCGACGGCTCCGCGTTCTCCTTACATTTGTGTTACCAACGGTCGCTTAAATATACGGAACTATGAGTTTCGATCGAGCATTGGCCGCTCGTCCTCTGCCGCCTTGCTCTTCTGTCCCGTCTTTTCCCTTGTTCCGCCTTGTCTCGTCTTGTCGCGAAATTTCAACCGGGTCTAGCATCCGGCAAACATTACGGACAAGTCGCCATTTTTACCTTTTCAAACTCTCTCCCTCCCCTTTTTTCTCTCTTTTTTCCCCCCGCCAAATTGCTCCGTAAAGTCACTCGACATGTGATTTTAAACAAACAACATGGATTAAAATGGGATCGCAAGTTTTTGTTGTCAGATAAAAGCCTAGTGCAATTTGAATTCAAATTTGTTTGACGTTTATTGCGATTTCGAGTCAGGGTCCTTTTTTATTGTGAATCTTCTTATTATTTTTTCTTCTTTTTTTTTGAAACATTATGTTTGAAAATGATAAATTGATTTCTCAACCGTGGTATTGCGTTTGTGATTTTTTATTTATTGGCCGAGTGATTATGTGGAAAACGTACCTCATTTTATCCCAATAAACGATTCATTGGATAATTTTGTTATCTCTTTATGGAATACGTATTGTGCAAGCTTTAATTAAAATACATAAAATTGTTGAAACGCAGTTGTTTGCTCGTGAAAAAAATGTACGATTCAACACGGCGAATTGTTCAAAAATGTGTAACTGGAGTAATTAATTTCGAATTAATTTGGAAATGAAAAATCAGAAGCCCGGCAAATGAATTGGACAATTTTTCGAGATTTTTTTCATCGTATAATGAATTGAATTTCCGCGACTCAAAGAGCCAATTTTGTTTGATCCCCTTGTAAAGGATTCGGGAATAAGAGAAACTCTCTCGTCAGAAGGAGCGATGTTAATGTTGATTATAGCCGGCAAAGAACTTTTCCATCCGAGGACGTTGATTTTGTGTTTTCCTTTCTCTTTTGCCTCCATTTTTTCTGTTCATTTCCTCAATCTTTATTCGCTCAATAAAATAGAAAAAAAAAAAAAAAAGTAAAAGGAGGAGAAAAGAAAAGAAGACGAAAAAAAGGGATTTATACAGAAACGCATCTGATTAATGGGAACGGTAAGGGCCGTAAATATAAAATGTTCGCGCTCTCCCGATGCAATGTTTTAACAATTCAATGTGTCATCCTTAATTGCCCATGATTCGTTCTTTAATGGTTCATAAAAAATGACCATGCGCTTTAGAGGCCGAGGAAACACGCGTTTTATTTCGCACTCTGTACCGCAATCTGTCCCCAAATTAATACAATTGGATTGATCAATGGCAACGATCGTATGAAAATCGAATCGCCGAAATAACTGAGCGAATGATTTACCGACGACAATGTGTTTAATGTTCGCATTGAAAAGCGTGAATCGAAGTGTAAATATTATATTCATCCATTCATCATTTTTATTAAAATGATGATAAAAAGAGACATTTAGTCAGTCAACTTTATCTTCAATTTCTTGAAATCATATTTTTCATTCAAGTTGTACGTTCAAAATTAAAATCTACTCACTAAATTGATCCTAAAAAAATATTTGCTGAAAAGTAAGTATAGAAAAAATGAAAGAGGTTTTGTGAAAATTTTCAATATTGTAAGAACTGTCTATAATAAATTTAAATCCCAAAATAAATGGATTGTAATTTTAGAAGTTTCTTTTTTCTTAATCTGGAATGAAAAATTACGTCAAGAAAGTAATATGTAATGATGGTTTTTTGCCAGTGAAACTTGAGTTACAATTTCATCTCCTCAACGAAGAAAGTATTTATAAAAGATTATTAAATGAAAACGATGATGATTTAATGAAAATCATCAAGTGAAAACAGTGATTTGAAGACGATCGAGGGGACTCTCAATTAGAGCTAGAATGAAGACATTCATTGAAAGATGATTGCGATAATTGTCGAAAGGAAACATTTAAATGAAGAAATGACAAAGAATGATTAGTTGAACTTAAAGAATGGACTTGTCCGAATGTAAATTGCTATATCATAAAACGCACAATTAACGATAATAGACTGAAAATGGAGTGAAAACTATTCATTTGAGATAATAACGTGTAAACAAACGGTCTACAGTTGCTAGCTAACGTTTACTAAATGATCATCTTTCATTGCGGCAATGATAGTAATTATTTACAAACGATTGAGTGTAGATGTTCGATCGAAGAGCAATTAAACAAATTACTCTTAAAAAAGTATATAAATCAAACGGAAGCGACATTAAAATGTAGATGAAATTTTCAACGTTTACTAGCGAACGAAAATTATTTTAATATAATTTGACAACACATATTTTAATTAGAACTGAAAATACTGTATTCTGAAAGTTGAATATATTCATCATTTTTTTTTCGTAAAATTATTCGATAAGATATACCATCGTTTGTAAATGTGGAAAATTTGATCAAATTTAATTTTCGTTTACTAATAAACGTTGGAAATTTCAGAAGCATAAAATAATGCAGACAGAAAGCGGCGAAAAAGTATCAATTAGAATAAGCAATTATTTTCGCATTTCCGAGCGTGACTTACAGTTTGCAAAAATACAGATTGAAATGATTTAAAAGCAAATAGTCGAAAATTCATTCATCCATTGGTTGATGCGTGAATCAAACCAAGCAAAAAGGGCAAAAAAACAAACAAAACCACAAAAGAAAAGAAAAGATAAGAGAAGAAGAAAAGAATCCATGTAATGGGTTGAACAATAAAACATTTACGGCCAATAAACCGTCCATTCAATCAACCTTCCGTGAGAATGAGAAATAGCGGGGAAAGATTGACGACGAAATTTCATTGAGCCTTCACGGGGACCGGGACAGGAAGAAGAATTCCAGCGACAGCGATTGCGTATCGGGGATCGGAATGGCGAATTACGTTGCGATGCGGTAACCGCGCTCGGGATCGCGCCGGCGGAGTGGTGGAAGGATCTACGACACGCTTCGGGCCGCGGGCAACGATGTGTTTCGGTTATCGACCTCTTCAGCCGAGCGATTCCGCCGCCGAGCGTTTTCAAGACTAAGGTCGGCCGCGCCGCGAGCGCCGATTGGCCTCCATTGTCGCCGAAAGATCGACTCGAGAAAGCGGTCGAAAGACGAGACAAACGAAACGGCGAAAGGGACAAAGGGGGCGCGGAAAAGCCGGCGAACTTTCCCACGGAACACCTGCTTTTATATGCACGGCCGACGTCGTCGGGAAAGCCCCGACCCTCGGAAACTCGACCGTTATCCCGTGTCATCGTGGCGCGAACAATGTCAAGCGATCGCGCGGCATTATGTGGTAATTGGCCGGACGAGATGTCTCGCGCTGCGGGATGACGAATGTTTTCGAATGCGCTGCGGGCTCGGATACGCTGGCAAGCGAGTCGCGGTGGATTTGCGACGGTGAAAATGCCTTAATGCGTGTGAAAACACAAAGTCGCTCGTAAATTGACGTCGAAACACTTCCGAATCTAATAAGTCGTAATGCAGGCTTGAAATTAACGGTGAAAACGCTGCTGCGAGACGCCGAAGAATTTGCGGTTGTTGTAGAAAACAAGCGTGTGGAATTTGTTATAAGGCGAAACACGAAAAGGCGTTTTTCAATTAAATCGCTGTTTCTGTTTCGGAACATAAGAGAGGATGAATTATTACTCGCTCGTCCATTTTATAACCATTTCGAAACGGTTGATCTTACGGGTACACTTTGTCAGATTATCTTGTATTTCAGAGTGAAACAGTTGTCTCGCTTGGAAACGCCTCTTATTTTTCAGTTTAATTTCAATACGATTACATTGTCTAATTCAGTTGAGAAATCCTTCTCAAAATATTTTAAAGCGAAGAAAAAGTAATGCCAGTTTGTTGTTGGATTCCGATCGGCTTTTGATAAGCCATCTCGAAAATTAGTTTTCTGCTCCGATTATGAACGATGCCGTCTTAACTGATGGCATGGTAATGTCGGTGGTGCGTGATTTCGTACAAATGCCTGTCCGCATTTATTTAAAGTATAAACACGTACATTTCTTCCTCGCCTATCCATTTTTCTTTCCCGTTCCTCTTTCTTTTTATTATTATTATTATTATTATTATTATTATTATTATTACTTTTTTTTGTAATTTCAGCTCTCCGTAATCACTGCGCCGGCAAAAATGAGAGAATAGTCGCGGGCGAAAAAACGCCCGGCGTCATTAAGCGAGCGGAAGATTGCCGCGAAGAGTTTCTTGGCCGCAACGTCGGAAAGAGGTTTATTCTAATTCCCCGGCAAAGCCAGGCTCCGCTGATTGTGCCGCTTCCGTGCAATTCTTCAACGGCCGCGCCGCGCCGCGAGAAGCGCCATCTATTTAGTTTGTTTATCCACTTATTAACGCGATATCGACTTACCGCCGGGACGCGCGATGGACGAAGATTGAGTAGCGCACCGGGACGGCCAATTAATGAAGAAAGATGACTTTGGATTCGAAGGCGGAGTCGGGTTAGGGCGACAGCCGAACGAAACGACGCGAGAATAAAACGCGCGCATGAATAATAAAATCTGGAGTAATGCACGGGCGACGGCGACGAAGGCAGAAGGTGAAGTTCAAACGTTGGAAACGAGGCTGGGATAAGCGCGCTGCCACTCGGCCCGGGAAATTGCGCGACTCGGCGGAGTGACTCGGTTCGAAAGCGACGGGGATTAAAATTCAAGCCCGCTCGGGCGCGATTTCAACGCCGCGAGATTAATTCGGCGAAAACATATTTTTCCTCTCGCCGTATCCGATCAAGGCCGCGCGGCGCTTCCGGCAAATTAAAATGTCATCGCTCGATCATCGCGCAGCTGGCGATCGACGATGCGCCGATCAATAACGCGATGAATGGCGATCGGCGGAACGCCGCGCAATGCTAATGCCGGGATTATTGTATGGAAATGACTCGATAAACATGGCGATAAGGCGATAACAAATGCGCGATGATCGATAGGAAATTAGCGCGCTCGAGGATGCTGATAGCGAAATTCGCGCGGAGCTGGGAACGCGATCCAATGCCGAATCGCAAATGAAGTTTGGGAAATAAAGATTGTAAATTGAGGCTAATCGAATGAAGGTTGGAGGGGTACGATTGAATGATAATTGACTGTTTGTATTATGCAAATTGAAGCGATTACACGAAAGAGCGCTGTCGAACATTACACAATAAAGATGGTCGTTTCAGAAACATGAAATGAAAATTGGAAAAACACACGGCGCCGTAATGAGCGAGATCGGACGCGCTGATTAAATTGTCTCGTGAGTTACGTAATCCGAAAATTATGGAAGAGTAAAACAAACTGTAATACGCTGTGGAGACAAGTGTTTTATAATAAAGCCCGCTTGTCGGCGATTACAAAGCAGCTGTAGACAAAGTTTGTAAATTCAAGGTGTGCTTACTGCGAGATTAAAAGCCAACTTTTGATTCCAATCAATTAAACTGCACCAAACTTGAAACATACTTATTGGCCAATATTGAACTTTAATTTCATTTCATGCTACGAATTTACTATGCATTATCAAGCCTTTGAAAATTCTACGACTATTTCCATGTTAAATGATATGGGAAACTCATTGCGTTTCATTTAAAAACACCTCAAAGTGATTTTATTTATTTCAATCGCTTTAATATAATCATGAAATATCGTAGATCCTTTGTAATGCTAAACTGACAAGAGAAAAAGAAGGGAAACGATAAGACGGCGGGAAATCGAGCGATGGGAAATGTGGTTTGCAAAAGCGCCGTGTTTCAGCTGAAAACGACGAGCGCAAACGAGCGAGCTGTGCGAGAACGAGAAGGTGTTGAGTGCGAGTGACCGTCAGGGAATGAAAAAGCACGGATGAGAACGATGCATAGGGTTTCGGTCACGACTCATAATCCGCCCTCGAATATGGGATAAACTGTATTGATCAGGGCTCGGAGCAGTTGCGCCGTGATGAAGAACAGCCGCCTATTTTGTACAATGTCGTTTGCGTTGCTACGAAAGTGTTCGCGCGCGCACCTGCCGATGGACGATGGTGCTTTTTGTTCATCCGCTTCGTGAAAAAGTCTCGAACTTGTGGTCGAACGTTCGACCACTTTCGCCGGCTTCGGGAAAAGTCGAATACTGCCTTATTGATTTGTATGAGTGTATCTATGGCGCGTTCGATGCTTTTGTTCGTGAAAAACACGGAAAGTGTTGTTGTTAAAACGCCGTTATCTGGTGAGATGTCGTATCTTGTTATTGGTGGATTTAAAAAATAACGAGTAAAGATTTAAAGTTTATATATGAATTTAAGATATATAATTTAAGTGAAACAATGTTAAAGATGTTAGAGCCAGGAAGGAAGAATCGAGAAAGTCAAGCGAATTCTTACGTGGATCACTTTGAGGATGGGTGATTGGAAAAAAATATGTCAAAAATATAGATTTAATTATTGAGTTTCTAATGATTCTTTATTTTTCAATGATTTCTGTAATCAATGAAAAATGAACTGAAATTATATATAATTAGTTTCTAATAGAACGCCACTTAGTTTTTTGAAATGTTTGAAACATTGCTTAAAGATGCAAAGAGGCTTACCGCAGTGAATAATCTTTTTTATAAAATAGTAAACGATGCTGTAAAAAACTGATTTCAGTTTGCATTCAATTTTCCCACAGTAATTAAACTTTGCATCGCGGTGTGTCTAATGTCACCGAGAGATCGTCCGTTTGATTTCAAGATAACGTCGTAGTTCAAATCCCGCGGCTCCAATCGGAATACTTAATGCAGAATATCAAATAAAGATAATAAGTCGATACTGACCAATTAATTGAATGTAAGCAGATTAAAACGCTCGGCAGAATATCACGAGATTGTAAATGAATTATAAATCGGCAAATAAAAAGGATTCGCCGCGAACGAACAGTCGCAATCTAAAAAGCGAAAACAATTAAAGGTAGAGGTATTAACGAAATATGAACTTGATATATGAACTACGTCTTTAAGATGGCGAAGAGAAGGTATGACGTAATCATGATTAATCGCCCGAAATGTTTCGTAACATTACGATGAAAACAATGAAACGAAATCGAAAAATTGAGGATGACGAATGAGGAAATTTCTGGATCAGGGATTGCCGCGTCAAAGTGATTCATTCCGAACGATACAAGCCGAACCAAAAACATTACTTCGAGTAGCAAGGTTGAACGGAAACGTTTAACCCTACACATTTCAGACGAATAAAAAAGTCGATAAAAAATGAATCACAAATACCCTTTCGATCGTATCAAACACTTTGAAAACATAAACTTCCTGAACTTGAGATTACAATTTATAGATGACTTTTATTTAAGATTTAAACACCCCCAAAATATATCTCAAGGTTACGTAATCTATTTCTCTCTTCCGACCAATTACATAAATAAAAATACTAAAAAAAACTGTATACACTATTCATAAATTCTTTTTATTTCGTCCTACAAAAACGTTTATCCGGAATCTATCTTTTGTTTCATTGTTTTTACGCAAAAATACGCTGAGCAACAGCTAGTCGGGGGTCAGTCGTCGAACGTCGCCGAAAATACTAAATCGGAATCAAAGGCAGGGAAAGGCGGTAGAAGGA
>JABFOV010005527.1:0-11922 GCA_022817685.1 Aradophagus sp. ZL-2020
ACATCGATCGTCGTCACATCTACAACGATCGCTGTAAAATTTACGCCGATGACGTAATGTTTACGGCGATCGCTGTAGATTTGACTACGATCGCCGTAAATATTACTACTTCGTTTTCTCAGTGTGTCCTTCGTCGAAAACATCGTCTACTTTCTACGAAACGCTAAACTTAGTTTTTTATTTTTCATGCAGCTGATTCGCGCCTTGCATTTTCCGTTCGCCGAACAATCGTATTTTGACGTCGACACAAGCAAAAAAGAAAAAAGAAGTGAAAAAAAAGAAATTGCAACTCAAATTACGAGTTCGAAATAAGCTCGCAACATTGTTACGTGCAACTGAAACTTTGGTCGTAACTCAAATCATTATCAATTTCGTGTAACTGCGAAAAGCGTCTCGCCGTGGAAAGCACCGCGTTTGACGCCGTGCAAAGTCTGCGATAAATTATCCGTCTTTTCGACGATACAGTACTCGAGTTGGAACACGGCAGTGCGATTACGTGGAAATATCATCGGATAATGTTGATTGGTCGAGTCTGATAAGAAAAATTATCGTTGCTGTAATAATACATCGGGCCACGTGAAGAAAGTTTCGCGTGAATTGGGCTAGCGATTTGCAACTTGGAAACGAATTCCGCGACGACGAAAATGGAACCGTTAGGCGGAACCGAGCAGAAAGTAGTTCCTGCCAGCAGCTTCACTGCCGCCGTGACAGCGAAGCTATTCATGGATTTTAGCATTCAGTCGAATGAAAGATCTCTTGAAAAGAAACCGAAAACCAAAATAAATGGTATCAAGATTGCCATTTGTTTTCGTTTTGATGTCGTTCAAAACTTAAACGAGGTCTTTCAAGTTATTCGAAATAAAAACAACAAATTATTATACTCCGTGTAAATAACTTTGTCATTGGTAATTACGTGCCGGTAATTTCTCAGTGTTTAGTTCAGAATGCAATTCTTTTTACCGTAGTATTATTTTTTAACCGTTTAGCTGCATAATCAGATAACAAATAAACGGTTAATCAGCATATTACTATACCATTGTTTCGAATCTTAATTCTTTTAATGCAAAAAACCTTGTTCCGAGTGACTTTTCTTTTTATTTAAGCATCTATTTTCTTGATCTAAATTTAAAACTGATCCCTTGTTAAAGCAAGTGAATTTCATTCGCTTAAAGTGCAGTGCAGCAAATGAGTAATTGGAATCACATATATAATAATATTTATATAGTTGTGAACCTTAGCATACACTCTGCATATATATACATCACGTTTGATAAATTTTACACAAAGTACACGCAAAAAAGTTTATAATAAATTTTCTTATAAATGTTCATAAAACAAAAGTACATCGTTTGAATTGATCCGAAAAAAATCTGCACAACTGCAGATGTAAGATTCCTCACACGTTTCCGCACAAGCAATTAATTCTCGTACTGCTCTATCTTTCTGAAGTGCGTTTGTTAAAAATTTATCCGAAAATCTGTGACAGCCCTTTTACGTGCATTACCAGTCGAGCGCATTAGTGCTGCCAGTAGTAGCGATAGTAAATGGTGTGTATCTCCGTAGTAATTGCGCGGGTGGATACGGCAGTGGCATTGTGCCGGAGTGAGGGAGACAACAGCCATGAATGAAAGCAGCGCGTATCGATTTATCTGCACCGCCCTAGTTATAAATTACGGTAAATAGTAGACCGAAAGTGCCGCGCTGGAGGCAGTTCCGGGTCTCGGGTGATAACACCCCTGGACGGGAACGCGTTTATCCGAAATCTCCGATCGATTTCGGGGACGAAACGAAGACAGTCCCGGAAGCTTCGATGGTTATCCTCACTAAGAACTGGCCAACTACCGAGAAAATACCCGTCAACTTGAAAACACCACCGTGCCTACCTCAAGCGTATCGTAAATAATCGAGAAACAATAATCGTTCCGGTTAAAATCGGTAGCGAAAAGGTGAAACCGTTCGAGGAGCCAGGAAGGTTGCGAATTTGCACTGGTTCGTAGAAATACCCGCATGACTTTGTTAACCGGGTCCGAAATCATTAGTTATTCATGGAACACCATTGGATTGAAGTGGATTTAATTGGCTGAGACAAAGGGACAACGATTCCGATCGGTTGCGACGTCCTGGGGCTGGCTCCAAGTTGGCGCACCAGCTTCCGAAAGCAGGTCTTTCGGGTCGAAGTAGTCAAGTTTAACCTACCTTCGTCATCGCGGCCCCGTCGTCCTCATGTTGACGCGACTCCTCGGCTCGGGCGAGCCGCGGGGCCGTTGCGGGACCTGGTGCTGGAGCGGGCCATGGAGCAGAGGTGGCTGACGGTCGGCCGATTGTTACATGACCGGGGCGTGTGACGCCGAGCGTGAACGCGACTGCACCGTGGCGCGACTCGACTAGCCAGTAAGAAAGTAACTATCGGACGCGGTCAGAGGGCGGTTGTCTAGGGTTGAGAGGGTGCAAGGCGGCCGAGTGACAGGGGTCACGTTGGTTGGAGCAGGAGGCACATACATTGAAAGCCCGAGTAGTTCGTTGCGGCGACACCGCGCGGTGCCACTGCGCCTACACAGTGCAACGCGCGCCATGTCTTGGTTCATCCCCCGCTAGAAACGTCACGTTTTCCTCCTCTTTCTCACCCCTCTTTTTCTATCTCTTCGTCTACTGGACAAGTTTTTTTCTTTTTCAATCGTTAACGATTTTCGACTTGAAAGCTGTTTCGTGTCGGATTTATTGAACTCGACTTTTTTCGCAATTCTTCGCTCGAGAATTATTAGGTATCAGCATGTAAACAAGACACGTTTTTTATACAAAATTTTAGATGAAGCAGTCAGGTGGACTTATGAGGGTGGTGATATTTCAAATACGAATGTGCGGTTTTGTCTTCGTACTGAGAAACGAGATTTTTCGAGCTGTGGAGAGCATGGTGCTGTGCATAAAAGGTCGTTAAAACGTCGTTTAGTTTGCAGTTGCCAGGAGGAGATAGAATTTTAAATTCTGAACTAAAATAAAAAACGTGGATATCAATATAAACTGTTCGTATAATGAAAATAATGTGATATCTATCATATATATCTTTTATTTATAATATGTACTGGAATTACAAACTGCATTAGCAACATTTATTGAATACAAAATACAGTTTTGAATTTTATTAAATTGTACAATAATTGCAATCAACTTCTCTTGGCATCAATCAGTTAATATAATACTAATTTCGTAAGTAATTCGGAATATGAAATTGTTGAAGTGCCGAAGCATATTAATTGACATTCATATATTATTAATATAATATTAATTAATATTCATAATTATTGTACCTATGAAATGCATGAATTGTTTCTAAAAGTTATTTTCAAAAAACGAACTAACTGTTTTGAAGCCAAATTGAAATTCGTTCTTCAGTTTCATCTAACTGTAATAATAATTATATTACATCTAATCAGCGAATTCTCGATCGATTTTTTCAATAGCAAATCACAAATTCAACAAGTTACTTTTATAAAGTTGTCAGAAACAAAGTTATAGAATGGCGTTTTCTTCTTACTTTAAAAAGAATTTACTTCCCCCTAGAATGATTTAAAAATGGATCTAAAAATAGATTGATTCTTACCTATAAAATAGAAATCAATAATAGTTAACTGGCATTTATTTTATGTCCATATTAATTTTCGACAATAATCGTCTTACATCGTTACATTTCCGTCCGTGAACACAAACAAAAGGTATTTATAAAAGTTGAAGAAAAAAAGTCATTTAAGATTAAATCCATCGGATTACAAAATCAATTGATGTTTGCGATAAAAGTACACGGACGATTTCAAGCAACCTTTATCATAAAACTTTCAATGTTGATTAACAATGTACGTCAGGAGGTGATCGACAAGAAAGTTTAAAATAAAATACAAAAGTGCGCGAAACTTCTGTTCGAGATAAAAATAAGTCCGCGATTTAGTTCTTATTGTGCGAATAAATGAATTGTAATTCGCGTTTCCCATCTTTGTAGTTGCAAAACTAAAAAATAAACAAGAATAATTGAAATTGAGATAGGAACGAAAACAAACCTTTATTACATTTTCCATTTTTGGATTTACGTTGAATATTGCGCGTCTTTTCAAGTGTATACAAAAAATATTTACTCCGCTAATATTTTTCGATCGTTTATAAATTTTTCGTTAAGAAAATATCATCGAAACGTCATCCAACAGCCAGAAATAATTTTTACAATATTGCAAATTTTCGTAAAATCCTCTGGCAAAATGGCATTTTTTTTATGTCATTATTGTTATATTTGTTTTTAAATTTCCGCTCGTTATTTTATTACAAATAACAATTGAAAATAATCGTTTATGTTACTCTATGCTTTCATTACACGTCATTTGTTTCATATAATAGTACGTCACATGACGCAACAGTTACTAACTCGTGTTTTGTTACTCAAATAACAGAGTTGAAATGTAATTATTTGCAAATTTCTGCATCCAGTAATATTTTCTCAAGCTTCTGTTGGATTATTGAAGCGTATCTTAGATAACAATTTTGATACACTTTTTTTAATATCTTATATTATTAATATCTTATATTCACGACCAATATTTGAAGTCATTTAATATTAAACGATTTTTACCCAAAAATTAAATTTTATATAAAATGTGATTGAAACCAATAAATTATAATTAAAAAATTTCGTTATTACTTGATACCTATTAATAAAAATCAAACATTACAATCAAGTGATTGTATTTATTTATTCAACTCTAAAATAATGATCTGTAATAATGATCACCATAATCAATGCTAAAGTAAAACACTAAAAAAGCAATGAAGAAATCCTTATTTTTGATTTTCAAACATTTTCAAAATTTTTAGCTCAGGTTCTATGATAAATACTCCGAAAAATACCATTCTAGAAAATCGGACTGCACTAAAAATAAATAAAATCGCGTCACCTATTAAAAGTAACCAATCACAATAATCAATTGAATAAATAATTTAATGTACTGTCCAAGATTGTCTTGTTAACAGTCCATACTGTCGCGTCAATAATTCTTTTTTTGAGCATTTCGTGTTTCATTTTGAACACTTGCAAGTGTTTTCAATGCAACGGCTTAAGGGTATGTTTTTGAATCCGTTGAAAACACTTGTTTTCGCGGTGAAAATAACTCAAAGTACGACGCGGCTCATGTTTATTGCAAAACGCGCGGCGCAAGGGCACCGGGGATCGCACAGCTTCGGCTGTGACGTCATCGTAACATGACGCGTGACGTCAAAGTAGCATCCCTCCACTGCCTCGCGGTAGTTCGTAAAACTTGACAGCGCGACGGCCACGGGCGAAATGCCTGAAAAGGCAACTTTACGGCAATCGTACGCTCCTCAATCGTTGCGTGCATCATGAATTATTTACCCGACTAAATCGATGAGCGATTGTCGCATGCGAACGTTATCGAACAATTTTTCTTCCTTTTTTTTTTTTTTTTTAATTTTTTTTATTTCGTAACAAAACGTCACTGGGATTTTCACGCGGCCGCTTCCTTTATCGATCGATCAAATATTGAACGGCAATATTTTTACTGTTGTCTGGAAAAATGTCACGCGTCGGTACCAATCCTCGTGATAACATTTTAACTTTTAATTGATTGAATTACGCTGTCAATTATTCGTACTCCATGAAAATTTGTGTAATATTTGAACATTATAAAATTATGAACCAATTTATCTAAGGGAATTAAATTATTTATAATGAAAAGATATATTTCATTCAATAACAGTAATAATTATTAACAGTTTTTCAATTCCAATGTACGGGAAAAAATGAAAGTCTTTCATTGTGCTTGCATTAACAGTATTAGTTGAAAATAAGTATGCAATACTTTCAGTTTAATTTAATTATATTTTTGAATAACAGTTGCGCTTGAAAAAAAATATATATACATAACTTTGAAAAAAGTGGTTATTTGCTTTTTTCAAAAAAATACACCCAGAAAAAGATTTTGTTGAATCAAGTAAACTTATCAAATTATTTAATAACATGCGTAAACGTAAACAAATTAATTCTACGCAGGTGATTTGATAAAACCATATTGTTGAATCAATCAAATCTCTTTTTTTTTTTCTTCAATGTATATCCACTCTTTACTAATAATAACAAATAAAAATAATTTTTACAAAATCTTTTTCTCGTTTTTGATACATTGTTTTGCTAGAAACATTGTAATTTTCAAAAGAGTACTCGAAGTTAAACCTCACATTCGAAGCTTCATGGTTAAATTATTCAAATTGTATTATTAATAAGCACTTTCGCTAGTTTGCCACAGCTTGTTCATTGGGCATGAAGAAATCTTGCTCACTGGGTCTCAGTGTCAATGCCACGAACAATACGTTTCATTTTTTTCAATCTCTTTTTTTTTCTTTTTTTTTCAAACAATTACATCGTCTTATTACAAACGAGGTTTATGACGTATTACCTTCTATTTTGTTTACCAACGATACTTTTCTATGATTAAATAGATGTTTGATTTACGATTTGATTGCTGAAATGTTAAGTATTAGCAGGCTGATTGGAAACAAAAAAAAAGTTATCGCGCTGAGATATCGCGAAGATACGAATCTTGAATAAATATTAGAAAAGCCGTGCACACTCACAAAAATACACTTTTCATTAAAAAAAGGAAAGTCTTTCGAAGCGAAATGAACAATTTTGGACCAAAAGGATATTTTGTAGAGTGTATTTGCCAATAAAAGTACTGATTCCAAAATATTTTCCATTGTGTACAAAAAAAAAAAAAAAAGAAAAAAAAACGCTTAGAAAAGATAAGTTTGGCTGCACTTGGCAATTGATTCACACCACTTTGGGTATTAGTTTGCATCCAAAAATGAATTCAATACATTGACACGTTTTTGTGTTGCTCGGTAGAAATTTCGCGTTAGAACAACACTTGATTAGTTGTGGACCGATTGATAACGTTGTTGAAGTACTGAAATGAAACTTTTGAAATTGCTATCGTGCAGTATCAATATGACACTGATGAAGATTTCAAGATAATTTATACTGTAAATAATTAAACGCTGAGAGTAAATATTTTTAGTTCTTTTTTTTTTTTTAAAGTAAAAGAATTATATACTTTGAAACTGTTCTATACTCAACAAAATAAATTATGACGTAATTATATCAAATTTATCAATAATTTGAAAATTGTCGAATTTTTCCACCATTTCCTAAATCCAATATCTAAGAGAACGATAAATCTATTTTTTCCCCGAAATCGAAGTCTTCATTTCATAAATTCATAGCACAATTATATAGATTGTTGAAATAACAGTCTTGGACTGTAAATCAGTTCATCCTGTGATCCGATTGCCGTGATTAGGTCTATTTTTGTTAGAGTTTTATTCGGTTGAATTGAATTGATTAAGTCTTGAGACTGTTGCATTTACAATTCAAGATTGTTATCAATGCAGTCGAAAGATATTGATTATTTCAGTGCAACCATTTACGTTTACATCCTCGTTGCTTATTTTGGTCCTCTTAATCGATGAAATGACATATTTATGAAGAGTCTCGAGAAGATACCGATACCATCTGATAAAAATACCCGCCAATTGATATATATATAAAGTGATACTCTTGGATCTTAATTAGACGCTTTGCAACACCGCTGATAAATCAATGTGAGTACATTAATATTTCGTTCATTCGAATCATCTGAAATGTTCGTAAGGTGTAAAAAATATTACACTAAAGTGATTGCCAATAATAATAAAAAACACATAGAGACCGTGTTCAAATAAAATCACGATACATCGAGCAAATATTACGAATTGATCGTAAGTTTTAGGTTATGTAATGTAAATTTAACACGATACAATGGAAAACTTGCTATAAGTTCGTAGTTTCTACGAATTCGGTCGCTCGGTAAACATTGGTAAATGTTATAATAAAAAATTATTTATAAAAACAAAAATATTCGATTTTTAGGTTAAAATAAGGGGTCTTTTACCTATACGTGTAATGTAAATTCGTGTAGAATATTTTGCATAAAATTTTTTTTAATTTTTAATGACAAAAGACTGGATATTCCTTGCGTATATTTACAGAAATCATTTACTCTGCTCAAACGGATGTAATTAAAATATTAAATAATCTAACCTAAAATCAAGTGGTGTTTCAGTAAAGCTTAATATTGAATTGAATGCAGTTTTAATGCATAATAATATTCTTCGATTAATCCTTCAAGTGATGATATTTCATACAAGTAACACCGTGAAAAATATCCATTATTACTTACTAATTTAGTCAAATTATACTATTAATCTAAATTATAATCGCACATCGTCTACGATGCAAGAAAATTTGAATTAATCATTTTTTTTTTTTTTTTTTTTTTAATTAAATCATTATTTTGTAAATTGTGGATTTATTCAAGAAGAAGATAATTATTATTTGTCCACGCGCAAGTGCTCCTCAATTTCGTCAAGATTCGATCTTGTTTTAATATATTCCGTAGCCTTGTTGGACGCGCGGAAAATGTGGTTATAAAAAATGACAAAGTTTATCGAACTATATGAAAAAGTATCTGAAACGTCGATTATTATCTGACTATCAAGTTTTCTCATGAAAATACATGAACCACTTGGACTCCCACACGTGGATTAAATTGACACTTTAACGAGTTCTCTATTCATCGAAAGATATCAAATTATTCATCCTTTGAGCCCCACTGCATAACGAAATTTTCACACGTAACGAATACGGATAATCACGTTTCGCTCAATCGTCATCCTACTTTATTATTCCTGCTAACAGCGGCGATCATCAGTGATAAAGATATCGCTACTGAAGCAGACTTCGTCTGTCACTTATCTTAAACGCAAAGTCTTCGGCAATTTAGATTCAAAGTTCCAAGTCAATATTTAAAGTGAAATGTGATTGCTTTCAGGTATTCCTTTCGTAAACTTTCGTTGTTGCTATTTATTTATTAATTTTAAACATTCAAAACCTATAGTAGTTATAAATAAAATTATATATATGTAAATCTTATTTTAAAACTGAAGCAGAAATTATATAAGTTGCAATCTCAAGACTTGAAAAAAGTCACGGAATGAGTCGAACGTTCAACAATGATAAATTAAAATTTAAATTTTTTCAGCTTTTTAAACAACACTGAAAATACAAGATTGATAAAAAAATATTGAGTGAAATTAATTTAACGTAATCTTGATATAAATTCACGTCGTTAATATTGCCCTCGCGCGTAAATTTAACTTCAGAAATCATTCCCGCGAAAACGATTAAACTTCATTCATCATCTCGAATCTTTTGCAACGCAATGTAATATCCCGAATCTTTTTCCGTGCCCCTGATTCGACAGACATTTTTGAACGTGCGCCGCGCTACAAATCAAACGTTTCGGTCGATAAACTCAGCATCTCGAGTGACGTAATCGCAGTAATGTAGCACTTGCACGTAACAGTGCACCGCCCACGTATAAAGATTGTGGGAATTATTCTCACCAGTCGTTGACGCAGGATCCGTGTCAACAAATGCCTGGTCTTGTCCCGTACAAAGGGTATCACTCGGTTATGAAAATGTCTATTCACTCACTCTGACAGAGCTCGATCCCATTTGTTCCCGCTCGACACAATATTGCTTTGTGTTTTTAACAAGTATTTGTTTTTAACAAGTATATGCATTTCTTCAAAATCAAAAAATATATTAATACTGATTCAGAACTTTTTTCATTAAATCAATAAAAGTTTAATTTGCAGCAATATTTGGCAGTAATTCTTTCTCGAAACTAATCAATGATTTTTTGTACCAACCACAGAACTGCATTGCCAAATATATATTTTTTTTTATTTTAAATAAATACTTTTCGTCCTGTTGTAATTTGATTGTTTTTGTACTAATTTCATCATTTGTATTTAATTATTAAAAAAAAAACTTTCCAAATGATCATTTTGATTTTGAACACTTTCAAAATGTGTCACTACACGAGAGGGAATATTCATATCAATTCCCAGGTGATATTTTACGTATGATTTAACATTGAAAAATTGGCCGCACAGTGATATAACTCAACACCCATTTGCCTGATTAATTGTAAAAGATTGCCAACGAGTGAAACATAGGTGCTTTTTGCTTGCATATAGTTATCATTGCACACTGATTGATTCGCCAATTTCGACAAGACGGATGAATCGAAATACATTAAAAGCTTGTTAAACCTGACATCACAACTCGAAAAAGATGACTAATTGTGACTGTATAATGACGAGGTTCTTAGGAAGAAGCGCTCATAATTTGGTATCATCAACTTAATAATGTGTCTACAATAAATCAATGAAATCAAATTACGATTAATTTTTTTTTCCTTCGTCATCGTTTCTTGAAACATTTGCATTTGCATCGAATGTTGAAACGAAGTTGTGATTTGTCAAATAGTTCATTTTTTAAATGAATAATTACAGGATAATAATTAATCAATCATTAAATACCTGTTAAATTAATTAATTAATTAATTCATAATTTATTAGTTGAATTATTACAAACTGTTAGATATTGAGACACTGAGAAAAAAAATAGTCGAGCCAAAATCAATTTACCTAATTACAGCGACAACTAATTATGTAATTTTAATTCAATTAACTAATCAAATGTTTCTCAATGTATAAAAATAATGTATAGTTATAATATTAATTTTCCATAATGCAATTTCAATCTCAAAGCAGCTTACGACAAACGCACCAAAGTTTATCTGAAATGATGATTTTGTTTGAAAGTTAATATAAATTATTGTTGAAATTTCAGTTCGCGACTATGACATAACGCATCCAAACTCGCGTTCAAATTTATAAAGTTTAATATTGGAGCGTGCAGGAAATAGTTTAAATGAAATCGCGATTTGTTTATGACGAAATTATTATGATTATATAAGGAAGCAGCCGCAGAATAATTTATAAATAGGGACGATCATAAAGTATTATATAATATTTAATATAAATTTCCATCTCGTGAATTTATTCTGCAGTTTACTTGCGTTGGTACGTGTTTGATGTTTACAAAGATTTCATTAAACGGCGGGAGAAGGGGAGGGGCGAATAAATTATAATGTTAAATGATACGTAAAATTTATAAAAAAGGAAAGTTATTCAAATTGGGATAAGAGCATAACGACATAATAACACAATCCGATGAAAACGTTTATGGTCTTGATCTTTTACATGATCGACAACATGAGATTTAATTTGCTAAATAAGTTTTTCGTTTACTTATTTTAAGCAGATGGATTTATTTTAAATAGTTGACGTAGTTAATAACATTATGAGATGGCAGTATTAATTATATTAAATATAGATTCAATGTATTTGACTGATTGAAAAAACATAGGAAATGAAAAAAAAATCAAGTTATTGCAGTGTTCCTGAAATATACAATTTATCTTATATGTATCTATACAATTTATTTAAAAGTATAAAATTGCATTATATCATAAATCATTTATCGATTATGCGTGTTGCTTCGTGTGGATTTTAAATAAATATTCAATAATTGATTGAGTAAATTCGTAATCATTTTTATAAAGAAGGAATAGAAATATTCAATACTTTGTTTCATTTGAAAAATTCAATTGTAAGTCAACATACGAGTAAATATAAAATTAAGTAACCTTTCGACTTTTGTTTACATTCATTAAATGAAATGCAATTCTAGCTTGTTGAAAGAGAAATTATAATATTACAAAACCTTTTGAACGTATTTACGCGACCCATTTCGATTCGAAAGATCTATTTGTAGTCAAACAAACTTTGAAAATTTACACAAATTAAAAATAATCACGTTAATAGCAAACTTCTTTTCAAACGGACTCAAACATTTTCCGACCACTCGACGAAAGTTTTCCAAACTTTCTTAGCGAGTTATCTAAAAAGAATAATTAC
>JABFOV010005528.1:0-11922 GCA_022817685.1 Aradophagus sp. ZL-2020
CAACGAAAGGAGGGGAAGGGGGGTGTAGAGGGGTTTGGTGGGGTGGGGGATGGTTATAAGAGACAGATGTTGGATTGTTTAAAAAATTATTTGGCCAGTTTTTTAATTTTTACAAACCATCGTGACATGACGTCAACTCTAACTGCCCAGTAAAGAATTTATAAATTAATTTCTAAAATTAATTGTTTTTTTTGAATTTTTAAAAATTTGACTCTGTGCGTAAAAAACAAAAAGGCATTTTTAAAAAAAAAAAAAAAAAAAAAAAAAAAAAACCACTTCAAGATTGGAGAAATCTAAAGGTTAGGTCGCAAGCAGTTTAGTTAGTTCTGGACGTTAGCCATTACCTAATTGTGTAACCTTTCTGGCATTTTGCCAAAAACAAGTCTAATATATCTAATAGGCGCTTTTCCTCTGGATACAAACGCGCCGTGAATTTGTAACAAACTTAGAAAGACAATAACAGAATTTTAAGAATTGTGAATCCGCGAGTAAATCGTTTCAATTATTGTTAGCGAAAAACGTTTTGATGAACGAATTTAATTTTATTACTTTCAATAAAACCCAGGTGGAAATTATCGAATTGACATCGTACTGATGTTTGCAAGCGACAATTGCGAACAACGTTGCTCCAACATCAGATCCATTATTTTGCCAATATCGAGCCGATGTTGTCAGTCGACATTGCCGAACGACGTAAAAATAACTCTGTATCAACATTGTCCCATAACATTAATTTTTTGTTCTCTTGGTATGTCCAAAGTATTAAATAAATACGCTTTTACGTATTTATTATCTCTAACCGGTGATAATAACTAAAATTTACTAGCCGAAAATATATTACTCATATACGTTTATCATACTTGAAATATATTTATAGTTTCAAGATATTTTTTTTATCAAGAAATTTATCGATGCATCTATTTATGACTTACAAATTTTTAATTACCGTCTTGAGTTGATTTTAGATAACACGTTTGATTATAAACTTCAAAACAAAATAACAGATATCTATACGCGAATCATATATATATATATAATGATACACTTTTTGCCCTCCATTATATTTTGCATAAAATCAATTCTTTCGTCATTTTCTACGCAGGTGATGTAATATCACATGTTCAAGACATTTATGACTTATGATTAACTGCAGTCATACTTCCAAGTAATGTAAAACATTGAAATAATCATTGTCAAATAAATAAAATTATGTATGTTAATGACAAAATGCTGATTGTAGCGTCAGCGAATGATCATTGTGCAAGAAGTCGTGTGAAACAACTACAATATAACGATTATCGAATTCATTAAAGCAATTTTTTATGCATCAATGATAAACTCAAGATCCTATTAACTTTTTTATATATTTGTTCCGTCATAGAATATCACATCACTGCCTTATTATGAAAGAAATTTTTGTCTTCCATAAGATCTTACTTGATGTTTTTATATTCCACATTACTACCTGATGTATTATGACGGAAGGTACGCTTGTAATGGAAAAATAGGTTAAAGGCTAGATAACCTGTATGCTAGGGTAGGTTCAAACCCCAATTTTTTTTCCATTTCAATTCGAACAGAAACTTACCAACCTGTCTGTTGTGTGTAAAAAATTATACGAGGGAAAAAGTTGTCGGACTTACCTTTGCACCATGCAGCAACTTTGCGAGACAAACAGGCAGCTCGAATCAACATTGAGACTGGTCATGGTCTAGAGTACCTAGGGCGACGGGGAGATGCACCAAAGACTTTCATCGGCGACCTAAGGTCTACGGGTTCGGGGGGTCGCGCGTGTCTCCAATCTTATTTGCTGCTTCCTGATTTTGTCTTCTGCAACATTTTCATATTATAAATTGGAAACTGAAAGGGAAACGAACTGAAGAAAATCATACTACATTTTTACAAATTAAAATAAATAATAAATAAATTTTTATAAATCATATATAAATATACGAATTTCAACTATTACGACAATGTCACTTCAATATTTGTCTAAACAAGACCTTTGAAACGATAATTTAAGCACAAGATACTAATAAAAACAATTCAAATATCTAAACTTTTGTTACAAAATAGAAACTTAGATAAATTCAAACTGAAGACCCCTTTTTTGTGTCTATATGTCATATGCAAAAAAAATTAATGAAAAACAGGCTTGATTTCATCATCAGAGATGTCAAAGGTGTCATTGTCTTGTAAAACTTGTATTTAATCTTAACAAGGTTTCTATTGAATGACTGCTATCAATGAATAAAATTACAACTTTAAGAGTCCATAAACCATTGAGACGTATTTTCACATTCTTTATTCCGTGATAAGATTTCTGCTGAGTCATAAAGCATGTAAAAATATTCGATATTGCCTTTCGTTTTTCCCTTTCTTGATTCTGTCTTTATCTCACACGTTTTCTTCTTACTCATTTCATATATTCTTTCCTTACACTTTCAAAATTGTATGTGTTGGATTAAAATTACCATTCTTTTGATAAAAGTCGCTTTGTAATACAATGATTTTCTTTGTGCCAATGCAATGCTGGCTATAAAGAAAATGAATTGCTTTTTGTCAAAATGAGTATTTTTCTCAAAACGCAAGACATATTTTATTAACTTAAAAAATGAAATTTGCATCCGTACTGGATGATACACATATATGTAATATAAGAAAACATAACCTTGATTATGATCAATCAAATATCTATTCAATAAAAAATCACTTAAAATCGTCACGCAAAACAAATTACTCCGCTGAGCGTACATTTTCAACGCGTTGCAAAAGCCACGTCGCAAAAATAGAATAAATCTGATTAACCGAGTTCTAAACGAAATGCAGTTACGATATGATTTTCTGCGATTCGAATGTCGATGCGCATAGATCATTACAAAAGCTAAAATTCATAATGAAATAAGCCGATTTAATCCGCTTAGCTATAAAACTTATATAAAATAAACTGAGCGTTCGTTTGGGAATTGAATAAAAATTTCGTTGGCAAAAATCAGCGAGAGAATGAATGGCTGCAATGATGTGCCAAAGTCGCAATTGAATTACAATAATGGGAATAGTATTTGCTGCATCAAAAACTGTAATTTCGTGATTACTCGTCGAAAATGATCCGAATTGGATACAGTGCGTGTGGTAGGTGGTATCATTGCGGTCAGCACTGCCCGTCGAATGATGAATAATAAAGTTGTATTTTGAAATGTGCCACCGAAATTCGCGTTGAATCGAAACGCCACGCGCAAAAGATAATGGGAATGTTATTCGTTTGATAGCAGACCGGGATATTGCTTAATGCCGGGCTACAAATTTATGATTCCATTTATCGAGGCGCATGCGGAATAAATAAGGAGACGTCGAATTCCGGGGAGTTAACTTTGGTGCATTACTTTCGAAAGAATCTGCACTAATCGTGAGTTGCTGATGCGACAGTTGATAACGGCTTCTTTTCCTGGTACCATAAATTTCGGTCGGATAAACCCTCCGCTGGATTCGGTTGAGTCACAAGAAAGTGAACAACTTTTTCACGAGGCCGTGTAGCTTGTAGCTTAGTCATTCCTTCCCCAGCGCGGATACGTAACCCTAACCCGGGGACACATTTGCTCCTTCTCCGTCACATCATTTCGCTTCTCTATCTACCTGTCTGTCTCGCCGTGACTCACTGACGAAAACTGCAATCGATCGCCAACAACGGCAACGATGTTAATCACGACTTGAACATTTGAGTTTCGCGACGTGAACACTCGCCAATTTAAACCCGCTCTCTCCTAAGACTGCAACGTGCTACAATTTCATTAGCCTCAGAACAATTGCGTTGAATGAACGTAAAAGGTAGTTAAAATTTTTTCCACTCTTCTTTTCCTCCACTTTTGTTTTATAACATTGTTTCATAGTTTGTTGAAAAAGTAGAAGAGGGTCCACAGTGGCATTGTAATGAAAATAAAAATTTTCATTTGAATCTTTGTTCTCATTTTATATTCAGACTGTATCAATTCTACGCAAGTAATACATCAAATGTTTTGTAACCTTCTTATGTTTGATTTGATGTGATTTGACATCAATCACCTATATACTATTAAAAACCAAGTTGTAAAAATTATTGGTTGATTATTTTTGTAAAAACTGGTACAATTTTACTATTAAAATCACAACTACGACTTTTACAACAGGCTTTAATCATGAAGAACAAGAAAAGACGCACAAGCTTCATTTTCTCAATATCCAACAAAAACAAAAACATCCAAAAAACTTAAATGTTATTACGAGGAAACAACAATAATCAGTTCTTTAATAACCCACGAGTGCGAAAATCTAAATCGAATGGAGCGCCACCAACGAAGACACGACTGGGCGGCTTATCTTTGCGCAACGGTTCGCAGTGACAAGTGCGCACGGACGCGGTCTGGCCGCAACAGATAAACGTCTGACGAGGCGGCATTCGGTCGACTCGTGGGACGTCAAGTGGCAATGTTGGTGTGGGTGCGACCTGCCGATGGTTATCCTTGGAGTGAAGTTAGGCGTGCAAGACCCGCACGGCCGGTACCTCGTTATATCAGCCCGTATTGTTAGTGCGACGACGCCGTCTTCGGAAATATGCTCTCTCATCCTTATCCTCCTAAGGATTCGGTCTTCTCTTTATTGACACCCCTCGGCCACGCAAGTCTTGTCTTGTTCCCGCTCCTTTTTGCTTCATCTCCGTGGCTCTCCCCCACAAAAGGGCCACGACCTTTGACTCGAAGTCCCCTTCTTCCCCCCGATGCCTGTTTTCCTTCTCCTCATTTCGTCGTTTCTTTCACACGCACAAGCAACGTTAACGGAGTGGCCGAACCACTCTGTTGCAGACTCTGCAGGAGACAGAGAGGGCTGGTGCGAGCGTGCAAGCGGTGGGGTGACGCGGGGAGGCGTTCGGACATTCATACCTTCATTATGCTAATGCCTCTTGGTGTACCAGCTACGAAAAGTATTTGGCACAGCTGACTTGGTCTAACTTCGCCTGACCATGCAGAACGAATACGGCGCGCCACGATTTCGGTGTAATTCTCTCCTCGTACGACAACTCCCCTGAGAAAATCGTAGACAAGGTGGCAAGATAGCGCGCGAGAATCGAATCAGCGTTCTCTGTTTCTCTCTTGCACCGTGAACGCACGCTGCCGTGCCGTTGATAATTCAACGCCAGACTGCCGTACTTTTTCTATGACCTTTGCTTCTTCCGAGCGAGAACGTGCCCGATAAATATCTCCGACGCATTTTTCCCGCTCGAAATTTCCTTTCTGCGAGACAACGCTTCACGGATAATAAAACCGGTCAGCGTTAGACTAATCTTGCACGGCGAGCGTGATTTATACTTTTCCCAACACTTGACGTTTTCGAGTGGCGAATTTTTAAGCTGGAAAAGATATTATGTCGTTGTTATTAAATATTGGAGATGTGTTATTTGCCACTGTTTGAAAAATAATTTAATAATGGCTGTGAAGGGGCGAAGGTACACGGTTAGTAACGCTAGAAATTCGGATATTATTTGAGGAAAAATGGGAAACGTGGATGTAATGTGTTAGTGTAAATTACAACTTAAAACTTTTACGTTATTTTGAATAGAGAAAATTGAATCATGGGTAAAAAAAAAATGCTTTGAATTTCAACAGTAAGTTGACTGATAAAGTAAATATTTTTTGTGGGGCAATGCAACTGAAGAAAATTTACCTCCATGTTCATTTGATTATATCACAAGCAATAAAATTTGTTGTACTACGTCCTTTAAATTCATAAATCTTTAAGCGTACGATACCACTATTTCCATATGAAAAAGTATAACTTTTTAAGATACCTTATTCAGTCTATCATGAACCATACACTAATTTACACAGCTAATAATGAACTGAAAGCGTTGCTTTATTATGCCGCTTACAGGAAGTGCTATTTTATATGCAAAACGAAAATATTGTTGTCACATTGGTAGCTCTGGGAACAAGCGCTCCACATTGTATATGGGAATTGCTTACGATGCAGTTTAGGGCTGCGTTTTCTATACACGTACGTATACATTATGTGCAGTTGGCACGTATTGTGGACTAATGTATTATTTCATCTCAACAGACTTCTCCGCAACGTGCGGTTAAATTCGCAAATGCCTTTCACCTGTTCCCTGCCATTTTTTTTAACGACGCGCGCTGTTTAAATCAATGTAATTAACTGCAATGGCGATCAATGAACGGTAAGATCGAAAATTGATTAAAATTGATAAAATTATGTGTTGTGAGACAAATACTTTTGAAAATCAGTGAACCAAGAGCGCGGTAATGGCAATACGTAGATCGAAACAACGTTGAAAACACCGAGAAAGGAAGTTTCTCTTTGCCGAAAACATTGCTTCAAAAGTCCGACTCGTCATTCCGAATGGAAAACTTTTTCCGAGTTTCGTTGGATCTCGTCGCTTAAAAGTTTAAGTTCCTTAGGCAATGTGTACACAAGTAACCGAAAAAATGCATTTCACTGTGCGCGGTGAAAACAATGTATCTCCACAAAAACACCTCGCACAAAAGCTTTAATATCGCGATATAAATATTCAATTTCCAACAGTTTCGTTGTGGTCGTGTTTCTTGTGCTCGTCGAGCCGCTCTATCGGATGATGTTTCATACTAAAGAGATATGCACACTTTTCATCGTTTTTATATATCCCGAGTTTGAACTTAAATATTGTTTCATAAACAATTTTCCATTCATTGTTTATCATGACAACAAGGAGGTGTAAAAAGCATAACAAAATAACGGTACAAGAATAATCTAAAAATTTAGGACAAAAAAATGAAAGCTCATTGCATTCAAAAATCAAGGTTGGTACAAAAATAATGCAAAATTTACAGGCAATCCACAGTGCCAACAGTGTACTACATTCCGCATTTGTATGTGTTTTTATTTTTCAAAAGCAAACAAAAAATATTACTTTTCAAAATGTATAAAAATTAGTAAAAAGAATTTGTTAAAAAAAACACATTTGATTGTTTTTACAGGTTTGAAAAGAAAAACTGTTTACTTTAAACAATCTACTTCGTTAAACACATACGAAAAACAAATGATTTATCAATTTTCATTTTCGACGAGCCAAGATAGCACGGTAACCGATAAAGTGTGGAGTTTAAAGTGCCGAGGGACAATGCGCTTGCTTATATGAAAAAATTGTGAGATCGGTGCGGAAGCAATTTTTCGGTCCCCGTCAAATGAAGCGGGGCGAAAAACTGCCAAGTGCCTTTCGAGCGTCCTTGATGTATATGAACAGCCCTCATGCTTGCGGAAGACAGATATATTAAGGTAACACAGCCAGTAGAGCACAATTGAAAAATAGAATAATAATAATTGGCACAACATTAAATGCTAATTTATTACCACAGTAATCAATTTACTGCCGATTATTGTTGTAATAATGAATTAGCATTCAATGTTGTGCTATTAAATATCATTTACGCTGATTAAGAAAAAAGCATCATGACAAATGAAAAACTATGGAGGAAAAAAGGGATACCATGTCAGTAATTAAACCGCTAATTCACTAAAATTAACGTGTTGTATTTTCAAGAGAAGAGAGAAAAAAAAAAAAAAGCTAGAATGAATACTTGCGTTTCAATTGCAGCACCGAACGCTTATGGCGTGTGCTATTTTATTCATCCGCTCGGTTGAAATAATTTAATTCCATCGCCATCGCGCGATGAAAACGACTCTGAGCAACTTTTCCTTTCTTCCTCTCATTGTTTCCTCCTTTTTCTAGCCTGCGCAGACTTCATTGCCGCTCGCGCGTTGTTATAACTCGACGCAACAACCGTTTGATGCGCGTGCCACATTTAGATGTTAAAGTGAACGTAAACGCAATTGTTGTGCGAACTGTCGTGAAACTAAACGATTTCCTCAAAGTTGTCGGAGAGCTCAGATTTATCCTCGCAATTGTCATTCAATATTCTAATTCGAATTGCACTACATTTATCCCTTTAGTCGCAGTCGCACACATGACTGCACCCTCTCTCTCTCTCTCTCTCTCCGTTCAAACGCTCGTGATGATTAATATACGTCTATTTCGTCCTCTTTTGAAGGGGAAAGATGATGAGCAGTCAAGCAATAATACCCAGGCGGTCTATCAAGCAGCAAAACGTGAAAAGGTTCTTGACGCATCGAATATGTAGTCACTTTTTTTCATCCTTCTCTCTCCTTTTTGTTCTTTTTTCTCTTTAAATATTATCCTTTCGTCTTAAAATAACTATAGTTTAACTTTCACGTTGCAACGAGTGAGAAATAAATTCCTGCTGTTTTATTAAAGTACGATGGAATGTACAACGCGCTATGTATGTGTATCATATCCAACACGTGTATAAATTACACATTTTATAAATTATGACATTCGAGACGTACTATTTATTAAACGAACTTGTGACGTTTTGAGATAATAATCGGATTATTATACAGGGTAGGATAAAAATATGACAACAAGGAAGTCATAGATGCTTTGATGAAAATTACACATGTCGACAAGAATTAATAATTTATCACACATGGAAAGGGATTACTTTGACAAATATTTCGTCAAAGTTCAGTGACACCTTTATTGAAGGGATAAAGGTGTACTTAAGAATATGTGAGATAGAAGGAAAATCTGCAGAGAAAAATTGCTGAACATTACAAATGTAAAAATACTCTCACAATGGGAAAAATGAATGTGTTGATAAAAAACAAGGTTGTCAGCATTATGCAAAATTGTGTTGATTATTATGCAGTTGTATCGTTTGAAAAATCACTCAACATTCGCTGGCAATTGTTCAACAGATTCTTTCAAATAACAACTTAAAGTACTTTACGATTAAGAAAAAACTAGTGGAAAGTTCTCTTAGGTAAAAAAAGTAAGTTGAGTTTTTTTTCCACTTTTTTTCCACTGGTGAATAAATGTTTATCACTTTTTACTAAAAAAAAAGCTGCAAAATTGTACTGCACGTGCTAACAAAAAATAAATATATACGTACGTTTTATATAAAATATTTAATATATATATTGAATTGAATTGTCTGTTCCTTGCAGTGTACCCAATTTTTAAAACAAGTTTAGAATATTAATGGCCATAATTTTTGGAGAAATATTAAAAGTCAATGACAATGGAATAGCCACTGACTTATGATTGGCTACTTTCGTTTTACTAAATGATTACATAATGGGACACTTATCATGCATGTATGATAAAAAAATGTACGTGTGTAAAATACCTGTTACATTAGGCGAAACCAATTTCTGACCACATTTGTAGGAGACCACTTTGTTTACATATTCTTATGTGCACTTTATTAGGTCACTCTGAAAGAAAAAAACAATGTCACATTATGTTATATTATTAAATAATTCTGTTGTCAATACTAAAAAATCTGACTAAATTAAAACTAAAAAATGTAATTGTTATAAAACCTGCGCTTAAAGTAAACTATGTCAAAGATTAAAATAAAGTCGAATGCACAATCATTTCATAAACGAAGATTGCTTACATGCAATAGCATTTCATTTCAGGTCGACATGACGTGCAAATTGGTTTATTATTATGAAATAAACGAATCATTTGGTAAAATTCCTCTAATTAATATTATTTTGCATTGAATTTTCATTTTATACAAACATTTGACTTTAATCGAATTAAAGTTACTAAAATAGCTCGTCTATTAAAATACGGTATTTTCAATACTAAAATAAAACTGAAGTTTTGGCAACTAGTCGCACAATTTCAAATGAAGCAATTTCATATTTTAATTTATTTGAAACAACATGATAATTAATTAATTGAAATCAAATTATTCAACATAGATAATTTAGTCAATTAGATTTTAAAATCGATTAGTTACAATTTATCTTTATGATGTAGCAATTAATCAAAAATTAAGAACATTCCTCCGTTGAATACTATAGTTTATTCCAATAATTCAGTGTAAGAGAACCCTCGCCTATCGCTAGCACTATTTCGTTTCATTCGCTCATTTCTTCGAAGACATCAAAACTTGCGTGAGCAAAATGTAATGCCTACCTAGGACGCGTGCAAAGAATTGCACATTGTATGTAACGCGAAAATTTTTATATCCGTACAACGTTGCAAGATATCTCGTCACGTAAATACGTGTCTGTATTTATTTATATAACGTGTACAATAAACGAGTTTCAATGCAATGAAAATAATAATAATAATAATAATAATAATAATAATAATAATAATAACAATAATAAAATAAAAAAGACCTTATTTAGAAATTATTTTATCTATTAGATTTAATGTTTAGCGAATGTTTAGAAAATTGCATGTTGATCGGTAATTTTTCTGAAACCAAAGTTATATGGTTTTGCAAAAAAATTAAACCCGTAGTTAACATTGTATCCTTTATCAACAAGTAGAATTACAAATAATCAGCCAAAATTAGTTACGATAGAACAATCCAATTGTTGCATGAAGAATAATATAACACTACTCTAATATAATTTCAACTAAAGTTATTATGTTTAATTTACCCGACATATTTCTTTTTGTATAAAATAAACTATTTCCATTTAAAAATATGTAAACATTTTGTTTAAAATTTTACAGTTTACTTTGTTGAATGAAAATGGTATGTTTGTATCGAGGGCGGCAAAGAGGCAATTGTGTGAGGTGGAATAGTAACACGAACTGACAAACCCAAGGGAATCCTGGCCCAATCGAAAACTTGCCAGGATTCTCGGGGGACTATCGGCAAGTACTGCTATTCGACGTGCGACAATTCGCCGTTCGAGGTACACGCGATATTTTGTGCCCAACAAGGCCGAAGCTGCCTTGTTCGCCTGATCAACGGCGAAAACTCGTCATTAGTCTTCCGTAGCATGTAAAAAGTATATTACAAACAACAGTAATGCGCCATCGTTCAAGCTTTTTTTACACTGAGAGTTTGGGCGAAAAATATTGTATGTATATCGAATTTAATGACTGCGTCTTCAAACAAGATTTATAGCGAAAACAGAGCGAGTGCTACCCTCTTCAATGACAAGACTACCTAGAGACTTTTGTAGCCTAGAGCTGTAATTGCGAATAACGAGCCACTATTGCATAGAATTTTATAATTGATTGAATGAATTATAATTTATAGATTAATTTATTAAAATTTTAAACACAAAATTTTATGGCAATACAAATATATATGTTGTTATTTCATATATATAACAACCACGACATATCATATTCATTATTTTTATTTTGATTTTAATCTCATTTTTTTTTTAAATAATCATAATTTTTTGACCTTATAATTTATTTTTAATTATCTATTCACGAGTGTGTACTTGCAATTCTTATATTTTAGACGTTGTATTTATGATGTATAAATTAGCAGACAATTTTTCAACAGATTGCTTCAAAATTCAAGTATTTAACAGGGACAAAAGAAAGATGGGGCAAAATTTATAATTAAAAATAGCCATTAACGAATTTTCTATTAAAAAACTGTTTGCTATATTATTTGTCATCTTGAATATTCTTTTAGGTGAAAAACTTACAATTTTTAAAATTGTAGCTATTAACTCCAATATGAAAAAATTTAAAATATAACAGAATGACAGTAAACAAAATTTCTTTTTTTTTTCTCTCTCTTGAAATTATGTTTTTCTTAAAAAAAAATGTCATAACAAAATATATACTTTAATTTTGTAAAAAAAAAAAAAAAAAAAAAATTGTTTTTATAATTATTAAATTAAAAATAATTAAATATTATTTAATATTTTTTTTAATGTATTTTTTTTTTTTATTAATAAATATAAAAAGTAAAAAAATAAATAAGTAAAGTAATAATAAAATAAATAAAAAAAAAAAATAAAATAAAAAAGAAAAAAAAAAAAAAAAAATAATAAAAAAAAAAAAAATTTATAAATATAAAATACAAAAAAAAAAAGAAG
>JABFOV010005529.1:0-11921 GCA_022817685.1 Aradophagus sp. ZL-2020
CATGTCTAGTCTTTACTTCTCCTTCTTCTGATGTCGTCTCAGTTGTGCGTACTCTTGTTAGTACTGCTGTCTCTTTTTTATTCTCTCACCAGTGTGCATGTTATCCACATGTGTTCTTATGTCTGCTGCTTTTTATTTTTTTTATTTTTTTTTTTTTATTTTTTTTTTCACATCTAAATTTTAATAAAATTCTCCGTTACGATTGTGGGGGTTTTTTTTTTTTTTTTTTTTTTTTTGTATTTTACAGCATGTAACTTGTTTGTAGTGATTGAATACACGAATCGACTGTAGAAATAATACCCACCTAGCGAGCTGCGAGGTGGATTGCACAACAGGGATTTCCACGCTGTTGTAACTTGGGGATTTTCAACTTCTCCATCCTACTGTCTTGACCTGATTTATCCGAGTTCGAAGAACTTGTGCGTAAAAATATAATACCTAGTGTAATGAGCCACCGTTGAAGTTATTTTATTATGATTATCAACGATATAAATGCTTAAACAAGAATATGTGTTATATATTTACATGCAGACAAAGGTAAGCGATTTGTCGTATAATATGAAACGCCATGCTTTGTTTTAAAAATGGGCCTCGCGTTAAGAAAAGAAATCTTGTTTCATAGTCTACGGAAAACTATAAATTCTTATAAATAACGATCACGACAAAACTTTTTCATCTTTCTCGCCTTAACCTTCTTTTGTAACATTCATTTGCTGTAAAAAGAGTCATCCGTTACAATCTTTATACAACAAAAAATAAATAGATAAAATGTATTAAAATACGTTTTTCACGGTTTGAAAATACGTTGTTCGTAATTTGTAAATACATCCTTTTTTTCTGTATTTCTTTTCGTTTATTCTGTTTTAATACGTGATACATCTCTAAATTACAATTATTAGAAGTAGTTTGATACATTTATTATTTTAGTCCAAATGATAAACTCTTACGTAAGATTGTCAGTATTAAACGCACGTTAATCGATATTATATTCGTTTATAAACGTATTGAAAGAAAGTAACGGAAGAATCTGCTTTCACTTTCATTGAAGACATTGACGCATTCAAAATATTTTAAGCGACTTTTTGATGGACGGAACCGTAAGATGCGATGAATACAGTTAATTTTAATAAACAAAATTTTTGATCCAGTAAATGTAGTTTCATTAAGAACGAGCTGTAAGTTTTAAGAAAGAATAATAAAGTTGACAACATAATAATAATGAATAAATTTTAATTTTTTGATTTACAGATTTATAAACAAATTCTATTATAATAACGATTTAAAATGTAATTAAATTTGAAAATACCAAAAGAGAAGTCGATAAACATTATCAAAAAGGTATACATTATTTACTTAATAATTTACGTTTATGCTTTTTATCATTTTTACTAAAATAAGAAAAACAATCACTTTCAAATTTTAATTATAACTATTTAATAAACAGAAAAAAATTGAATCAAACACAGAACGAAGGAAAGATCAATTGAATTTTGTATAGATTTTTGACGATTTTAGGAAGACATCATGTGCGAATTTCAACTAGTGAATATTAAGATGGAACTCGTACTTGGAGTCCATGTTATAATTATAATCCATGTTGTAATCAGTAAATATTACATTTATTTTACATGTATCATACACAAAAAGTCTGTTTATTACTTATACTTCATACTTTTCATGAAATCAAATATTTTTATTTTACAGGCTAAACATTATATAATTAATGTCCTACCTTTCTAACATAAATTACCATCGATCGTGATTACAGGAATTTTACGGTACTCCAACTTTCATCTTGTGTTTCTTTGGAACAACTTACCTTACGGCGATAACCTGTATTTATCAGCAGCGGTTCGTCTGATGTGAATATTACTCACAACTGGTAAAGTATGACAGTTTTAAAATAATTAAAACCTCATTTTTTCCGTCATAAGAAGCAGTTTATTTTATGTGAAAAAATATAATTATAACAATTGTTGTTATTATGAAAATACTGGCACGTTGGCAGCCATTAGTAAAAGAGAAATATGGATGTACAAATGTAATCTGTAAAAGTGGATAAAATGGAATTTTATTTTATACCATGATGGTATAGCCATGTTGTTCTATGGAGTAACTTGAAGGAAGCGCCGCTAGAGGTATAGGTGCTAATGGAGCGGAGTATGCATAAGCGTATGGTGTAATCTGAAAACATATTGCAAATCATGTGCATTAAATACAATATCGTTGCAGATTGTTTGAATACCGTTTACGTTACAGATAATACTACGATCATCTGCACTGATAAATAGCATTAAAAAATTGAAAAGATTTTTTTATTTCGGTTAATTATTTTTGAATGTCGGAAAAGTATTGGTATGTTTCAATTGTGATGGATAAACAATATAATTTTTTCCTTATTTTTTATTGTAACACGTCGTTGCATATTATACTTGATACACTGAAAAAAATTTATTATAAAAATTATTGTCTTTTCTGAGAAAGTTGAGATACACATCTTCGCAATTAAGAAATTGTTATGTTAAAGATAGTAAACTGTATAATTTTTTTTACTAAAAAGCTAGAGATTAACTAGGGAATGGTCATTCTACGGTCTTTTCGACCGATGAACAAAGATAACCGAGCGACGTTTTTGTTGATAAACAAAGAAGTGCTATAAATGAGAGACCATTCTCGGGTTAAAATCTATTGACTTTGTAGTATAATTTAACCATCTTTGAATAACAATTTCTTACTTGCGGACAAATTACATAATCACAAATTAATTATTTTAAAATTTTACAAATTTTAGACCTCATTAAGTTTAACACACAATTGGGACAGCTAAATTTTCAGCTAAAAATTTATCCTGTTTAACTAAAAAGTGTCATCTCCGTGTATAATAATAATCATCAAAGCGTAATTAAAACATTACGCTTCCATTTTTATAACATTATTGCAGAAAGTCGTTGAAATACCGTCTTGAAAAAGTAATTTCTTCTGTCTTATAACCTCCGAGTAATAAAATGAAATAAGTAACGACGCCCATTAACGCATTCATTTTAAAATCCGTCATTACACAGGCACATTAAGCTTAAAAATTGTTGCATCGTCCGACAATTATTCGACCGAGTCATTGCTCAATTCGTCCCGTTAAAATGCGAAATCCGAAACAAGCGAATTAATTATTCGGAATGAAAGCGACAATGGGCACGGTCGCGTGTTCGTGTCAGGAATAACACGGCGAAAGAAAACAAGAAACGATTTGATTCGAAAATGTAACGTACAGCGGGAATAACTGGAGTGGCGTATGCGAAGCGCGGGATCAAGGGCATCGCGATCGGTGCAATAACGTTGGCCAATTTGGACGTCGACGCCGGTGTTTTCGGCTCGACCGGCGAGTCGGACAGCAACTTGGCTTCCACGTTCTGCCTGCCTTCCAACGTAGGCGCCGAAAATGACAAACCCAGCATGGCGAACAACAATATCTGCGAAAAAGATCAAATTCAACTTTTCGCAACGCTCTTTGAATAATTTCGCAAGTACGGCCATATTTAACCTTATGATTTTGCAACGTGTTACTATTTTCAGCAACACACCGAGAGAAAAAGAAAATATTCCTGTTTAAAACACATTCAACTTTGCCTTTGTAACAAAGTAAGTACCACAAGGCAATTTTCGCTTGTTCAGAAGGTAGTTTTGCCAAGTTAAAAATGACTCTGATTGGTCATTAATTTTCACCGGTGAAAACGTAGGCACATTTTTTTGAAAAACCAATGAAATTTGCGGAATTGCGTTTTTAAGTTTGTCAGCTTATCTTGATTACAACGTTTAAAAATTATAGCAAGTTTATATATAATTACAAATACTACACTTTTATCCGAATGCGGTTTAGAAAATTTTTTTTCAGATTGAAGAATCTCCTCAAGCTATTGAAACTTTCTTTAAAAATTAGCAAATTTAAAACTAAAACATATATCAATTGCAGACTCAAACACGTATAATTACTCACGTATTTGAACATGATGGGTCGCAAAACGATTACAAGTAACTCGAACCAAAAGTGCTTCTTCTACACTCTGATCCTTCCTAGGTACGAGCTGCTTGTACTTATAGGAACCTATAGTGCCGTAAAAAGTTGGTTCGTCTGATGCATCGCGAGATATGTTGTATGCAGGAATGTGTCTTAAGTTCACGGTCGACGCTTATTGCATAACTTGCCGTGTACAGTTAAAATGCGCCTTTTTTCGCGCGCTTCCCTCCATTTCAAAGCCCTAATCGTAAATTGCCAAGTCAAAAGGCTATTACTCTCAACGTAGTGAATCACGTCAACCGATACAATGCATCGATCGTTAACTTGGACTAACGTCGCGAAATTCGCATCCACGTGTTCGTTCGCAAGTAATTTAATAAGTTTGCAGCCATGCGGTTGAGTTCCTAAGAATTAATTAATCGAATCATGCGATGGAATTTCGTTAGATGACAATTCGTGACGAAATGGTGGAAGTGAGAATTAAGCGAAGCGTTGTAAACAATCGGTCGAAGGTAAGTTCATTGGGATACGAAAGCGCGAGACGTGAAAATGAAAATTGGATTAAATGCGCGATCGAGTTTCAGGATACACGTTATCCTGGGAAACAAATATAACAATGGTAATATCAAAAATAATGACGAGTATTATATACAGTATTCAAATGATCAATAGTAATAGCAAATCACACAACAAATCAACATTTATTAATCAGTTGGAACTATGAATTTTAACTTTCAAAATCCATGAAGAAAAGATTGAGTGAAAATTATTTATAAACATTTAATATTCGTAATAATCAAGCTGATCAAATTGATTGAAAATTAAGTCGCACAGTATTAATTACTACTAAACCTGATTTATAAAACTTTTGTCTGTTGTAAAATTGTTTAAGTTACCGTTTATATTAAATATGAAAATGTTACGAATGTTCACAACGTTAAAACAGATGAGAAATGTTTAATTTTAAAGCAGTCTGAAAATACGTCTCTTTAGGTGTATATTTTTTATTGAGTTTCATCGAAATGTGCACTTATCCTGGAAATGTGTAAAATAAGTAACTTTTCTCTCGGTACTTCGCTGCGGATGACTCAAAACATTCCTTTTAAAGTTGATTTACTCTTGGCTTTGAAGGCTAGCGGAAAACCGAACCGCGAGTGTAATGGTTTGCATGTCACGTTGCATTCCTGCTTAGCGTAGCTTTATGCTTCCGTTGAAAAAATCCCCAATGAATAAAAGCACATATTTTAATTTAACAGATGTGGTTCAGGTTTCAAGCGCTGTGCATTATGCTGCCGAGTCGTTAACGAGATACGTCGTTCGTTCACCTGGGACCTTGGGTGCACGTGGATGGCCCTTTATGGAGCTGCGTATCCGCCAACTTTTTCAATCCAGATCGAAATAACGAGAAAGAAGGAAGGTAGGAAAAAAGCGCACAGAAGGTCGATGCGAAATTAAAGAAATAGAACTTTTAAACAAAGATCTTCGGGAATCTTAATTATTTCCGTAAATGATTTATTTAAATCGCACTTTCGCTAACTTGATATTGAGTTTTTATTGCACACTTGTGCACAGTTTTGACAAGTTTTATTTTAAAAACTGTTTTGCGTTTTTCAGATTTTATTCCTCTTTTGCAATTGCTGAAAATGCGAAAAAAAGAAGATTGCAAACATTCTGACTTTCTAAAAGAGACGCGATGATTTTTTAGAAAGTTAATGAGTCGATATGTAATTCAAATTATTCAAATTATAAAACTGTTCATTGCTTCGCATTAATTATGTTTTATATTTGCTGATATTATAATAATACAGTTTTATTTTGAATAATCATTGTAAATATCACTAATGAACTTACCATGCAAGTCTCAAAGTTACTATAATAATATTTTTTAATTTCGTATTTTTTTAATTTATTTTTATAAGTGTTGTAATCACGTGTGTTCAAAAGATACGTTTTTAAAACAAATATATTTGTATTGGTTTATATATAAGTTATAACACTTGTAAATAAATCATTATTTTCGCGTAAATATTTTTTATAATTGATAATGTACCATAAAAAAGTGAAGTCGAAAGAGTTTCCTAGAAATTTCACAGATTTCAATTAATTACAAATCTGTTGAAATATTTTACATTTGCATAAAATGATTGTCCGAGTTCACCATAATCAGGTAATACATGTCGTTTTGCAATTCAAATAAAATATCAAAAATAAGTAAATTATCATACGAATTGTACGTATCTCAATCAACATATCCTTCACGATATCTTCATTAATAATCAAAACACTTAACAAGAAATTTCTGTATTAGAAATGAATACACGAATAAAAAAAATGCATTAAAAAATGTAGCACGTGCACAGTTCCGCTGTAATCTATGATGAATCAATAATTTTGACTAAATTGTTAATTTAAATCAATTATTCAAAACATTCTAAAGAAAGTCTTTTATAAAATAAACAAAAAACTACCACAAGTCACGTTACGAAACAACAACACAGATCCCATTAATGAGAAATCATTTTTATTGTCAAAAGCACTATAAAATTAATTTACTGTAAAGTGGAATAAGATTCTGCAGTCTTTTCATAGGAAAACTACCACAAAGTCTCGGTGGGTTTCGATTCGCCAATCCCGGAGACTAACCCGCAGGAAATTTCTCCGCGAGCGTACAATCGGACCAGACAATTCGGCATTGATCAAACTTCTCAAGTCGGGGCTACATTGACGTTGCTAACATTTTCGGTGCAAAAGTTACATTAAAAAGGTAGCTTGGCATCCCAATAAAAATAAAATTTGCACTCGAAAACACGTTCTTTCGTTGCAGGTTTACAAATAAGCGGCAGCGAGTGGAGCGTGATGTACGAGACCGTGTCCGTAGCTGGCGATGGTTTTCTCGGCGTAGACTGGGGCAGCGGCGGCGTAGTAGCCAGCGTTGTACGTCAAATGTGCTGGGGCAGCGTAGGCAAGTGGGGCCGCGGCGACCACCGGAGCGGAGCCATGGACGACAGCGTTGCCGTGAGATTCGATGGTCTTCTCGTGAACGAGGTGAGCTGGGGCGGCGTAAGCCACTGGGGCGGCAGCGACAACTGGGGCGGCGGCGACCAACGGGGCGCTTGCGTGCACTACGCTGTTACCATGGCTCTCGATGGTTTTTTCGGACAAAAGGCTGCCGTAGATGGCACCTGGCTTGGCAGCGGCCAAAGCAACGCAAGCGAACAGAAGCACCTGAAAACATTTTAAGTCGAAATTTTAAGCTTTGTGATTTTTATTATTATAAACATTTTTTATTACAACACTTTTCTTCGCCACAAAAACCAAGTATTTGCGACGTGTATCGTTTACAAACATTTGGCTTCGAAATGATGTTAATATAAATGTAACTTTTACACAAAGATTAAGTTTGTAAAAGTTATATTTAAAAACATTTACGTCGTTAAACGATTTTTTTTTTTATTTTTGAACAATTGAAGTAGAAAAAACAATTTGTTCAATTTTAATATTGCGTTTTCTTACTGTTGTTTAGAATTGGAAAATTTTAACGTTTACAAAACACGATTTTGAATTTCGAATTTAAAGTCATGTCTTATAAATAATTCGTAATTTGGAATGAAAGGAGTAATCTGAAAAAAATTGTATGCTTGTTCAACCACTTTCAATGATTATTAATTTCACAGTTTTTTGTTGATAACAATAGATATTTATTGATTAATTATTTACTTTAAATTGGAAGTAAAACAATCGTTTTAATTATACAATTATTACTAAACACATTTTTTTAAGGATTTTTTTTTAAATGATTAAAAATTAATCAATGGGTTTATTAATTAATATTTATTATTTAATAAATTTATTAAAAACTATAAGGAATTGTATCTTGTAGAATATTGTTTGCAAAATAAAATGTATCTTTTTATTAATTTTTATTTATTTAGCTAAAGTAATTCTAATAAAACAATTTGCTGATTGTTTAAAAATTATTTAAAAATCACAGATCGCTAATACAGTTAATTAAACTATCGTTTACAAAAATTGAATAAAAATAATAATCGACTTACCAACTTGAACATGTTGATTGGTTTGAAGTTTTGATTGTCTGGTATGACTTGAAAACTTAAGACTGATCTACTCAATGGGATACCTCGAGTATTTATATAGGAGAGACGTATCTCTGTTTGGGAGACCTTCAGAAACGGGTGGATACACGAATGCAATGCCGTTTCAAAATACCTTTTCCTTTGGACTATTTTCTATTTAATTCGACTGGGCTGGTCCATTCGCGTTTGTCCAAAACTTGAACCATGAATGGCAATATTTCGGAGTCACAAAAAGCTTGCGTAACAACCTCATGAAACATTGACTGGACTAATATTCATACATATCAAAATTCACTTATGTCATACCGTCATACAGACGCAATTAGGCTACATAAAATTTTTTCACAATGCTACTTATTTTCAACACTTGATTCTAATGTGCAATTTAATAAACACATAACAAATTGCACTGAAGTCCGTGAAGGTCCGTGAGTTAAAAGAATTTATTTTCGTTTGAAAATAAAATGGATTGAAGTCCTTGCATGCATTAAAGGAGTCCTTTTGTGCCGAAATCATTAATTATCATTCAAAAGTATATTTTTAAGAATGTACAATCAAAATCGGAATTTTATTTTTCTTATTTGCTTAATTAATACCGATATACTTTGATACACTTAATAAAAGTGATGTTATGAGTAACAATGAAAATGCGAATTTTATTTTTAGCATTCAAAATTAGGTTCTGTTTAATTATAAAATCATTAAATATTCGGTATACCGTAGGCGGAATAATAATCAAAGTGTTGTATTAAAAAAAAAAAAAAAAAAAATGATTGACGTTAATTTAAAATAGATCTGCCGATATTCGTGCAAAACCGTCATTCAATTTTGTCGTTCGTGTTTTTTTTCTTCTTTTTCATTTTCATAGCTTCGAATAAAGAGAAGCCTTTTGATATTTTTTGAATACATGCATATAAGATTGTGTATCAACAAAAATAAGTCGAACGAACACAGCACGTGTAAATATGAAGCGGCACAAATACATCCTTGAACATGTAAGGTCCGGGAAAGTAGCAAGGTCGGTTTTTTTCATTGCAATATTATTTGATCGCGGATTTCACGAGTACCTTACTAAAGTCCGTTCCGGTAGGGGGACAATCAATTAGGCAGAACGTCAACCTCATCGAATGACAAGTGATGAAATACGTGTACCAACCATCTAATTTATTAGACTGTCAATGATTTATTATCTCGACCGACAAAAACGCACGTTACAATTTCAAAATGGCTATCAAGGAGGGGGGTCTAATTGACATTCAATTCTATGACTTTTTACGAGTGTGGTATTTTCCAAATCTTAAACCTTGAGAAATTTTGACGTCATGATTTTCATTTTATTCTTACAACTAGTTATGACTCGTTTTCTTTTTGTTTGTTTGTTTATTTCTTGATTATTCTTTTTTTCAATTAAGCTGGTCAAAAAGTGTAGTAAATTTAACAAACCTATTCTAAAATATAGTGATGCACTTTTTTTGTAGGTATTTTATTTAGAATTTTGTAATTTTAACAAAAATACACGCAAAAAAATTGTACTTAATTTTCTAATTAATTTTTGAAATTATTATTATAATACACACGGAGAATACAAGAAGTCACTCAATGATCTCTGAAAACTCTCACTGATCGATTTTTTGTCGGAAAGTTTACTTATGAAATCACTCAGTGATTTCTTATATTTTTCGCGTGTTATAATTCCTAGAAATCACACACAAACTGTGTGTAATTTCTAGGAATTATTATAAATTTGAAATAATACGAATGAATATGAAAATTGTTATTAGTTTTCTCTATAAATCATTAAAAATAATTGAAGTTTTATAATATAATCGAATTTATTGATTAATATATTGTATATTATACACATACATTTATGACGAATATATTGCAGCGTTCTCTAGACTTTTTAATTGAAATGAGTTTTTTGATAATTATTCAACATCTGTATAATGAAACAGGTTTAAATTTTAATCAAACATAGTGTAATAAGTAACTACAAACGCGTCAAAATTTAATGAAGTTCTAAGTATTACTTTTCATCATAAAAGTTAATAACAATAGTTTACAAAAAGTTCAATTCGAATTATCTATTAATTTTGAGAGAAAATAATGTCTTCTATCATCACTTCTTAAAAATTCATTGAAAATTATTTTTCTATTTATCAATATAACCATCTTAATTAAACAGGTTTACTTAATATTGGGAAGCCTGTTTGCCTGTGACTTACTTATAATTTTAATAATCATTTTCATCCGTATTTATGAAATCGATTTTTAATAATAAATACAACATCAAAGAAAATTTGAAAAGATTCATTCTAATGAGATTATCATTTAGATAGAAGAATGGTAATTAAAAACGAAAAAGGATATAAGAAAGAATAAAAGAGAGAGAGAGAGAGAGAAAGGGGGGGAAAGAGAGTTTAATTAGATCCGATAGAAATCTTTCTTCGTGTCGAAAAAAGTGAATCGTATAATTTGGTATAAAAATGAATTAAAATGACGTGACAACAAAATCGAGGGAAGGGAGCAAAGTCAGAAAACTGAATCATTTTATTAGGTTTCAGAGGCGTCGACGTAAACAGTCACATTTCTGATTTTCATGTCACGTTTTGACGGACGTATAGGTTTACTAGGAAGAAAAATTCGTCTCTGTCAAATTCGTTTTTTATCGATCACGTGCGTATTCGTGCTCCGTTCTTTGTCATATTTATGATATAATATTGATGAAAAAAATGACATAAGTTATGTCTTACAGTTATTGACGTAACCTTGTAACTTTTTTGATTACTCATTTTCTACGTCAAATGATAAACTTTACATTATTATCCGTAATTTATTTTCAACTGTCCGCAAGCAGTTTCGTTATTTTTCTTTTGTTTTTCATATTTTATTTATTATTTTCGATTATAATAATTTTACATATACAAATAATTAATTATGCAACAAACGCAAAAAATAATATATTACAATACAGACACTAACACGCTCCATGCTACTTTATTAAAAATTTCATAAATAATATGAATTTAATGTCGTCTGTATCCAAATTTTCAGAGTATTTGTGAATATAATTTCACCAATTAAACAGACAAATTATTGTGATTTATTGTGTATTGAAATTATTGTGAATCACAATAATTTGTCAGTTTAATTGGTGAAAACATATTCACAATTATTCTAAAAATGTCGTACGTTAGAGCTGAAAATTTCTTATTCGCCACGCATTGTAACATTTTCATCAATGTTAATATGAAATTTGCATTCCCTTCTCTCCATATACACAATTTTATAATTTAATGAAAAATGTCTGATAAACAGTTGTTTTTTAATTTCAAAAGATTCAAATGTATTTTATAAAAACAAAATAAAATAAAAGTGATAAAATTGGCATTATAATTTTCACGTTTTCTACTACTATGAATATTCGTTGGAAAGAATCACATCATTCTTTGTTCGAAAGTTTCTTTTGAACAATAAAAACGTACCTACCAGTCTATTATCATTGCTCCGAGCATTAACCTGCAAGTGTTAATTAACATTGATCCCTGACCAAGGTCCCATTCACCTTTAACAACTTTTTATATACAAACGTAAGAGTCGTTTTAACACATGGTATTTAACTTTATATATATAGACAACAAGATTGCTAAAGCAACAATGCAGATACCTTTTGTCAATGTGTACACTACAAAAACAAGGTGACTTATTTCTAGACGTTTAGTCACTTTTGGGTGTCTAGTTTGGTTTTGTGTCTAAAATTGACAAGTGTCTTAATTGAATATGACTAATTTGTAGTCACTTTTGGTGTCTTATTT